>PVJH01049496.1:0-10298 GCA_004026705.1 Nesogale talazaci | reverse complement strand
CCCCGTTCCCCCCTCCCCCCCCCCGGAGCTACGTGGTCAGGGGTTTCCTCCCCCTCAGGGCCTGTAGGAGGCGTCTGAAAACGAGGCCTTGCAAAATTCTCTTCCCGGGGGATGGGGGAGGGGGGGGGGATTCAACAGAACAAAGCAATCTGCCCTGCCCTGCGTGGGGGCGCCAGGAAAGCCGCTCGCGGATCCATCAGAGCCCGTCGGCGTCACCCTGGGCTCCCGCTCCGGCCTCCCGCGCAGGCAGAGCGGTGGTCAGCGCCGGCCGGCAACTCTGGCCGCTCCCACGACCCGTCGGCGGGGTGGGCGGGGCCGTGCCGACGCGCACGCGCAAACTCCCCGTGCGCCAGTTTCCGGCCTCTATCCGTATTTCCGCCCCGGCCAAACGAACTCCTAACCTTCGTTGTTTCAGCCTCACCAAAGCATACTCACTGCCGGAGTGTCAATTCCGACTCCCAACGACCCTCTAAGCCGGGACAAGGCAGAACTGCCCCTGGGAGTTTCGGAGACTGTGACTCCGCGGGAGCAGAGCGCCCCGTCTTTCTGCTTTGAGACGGCTGACCGAGTAACTAGCAGCCCGACGCGTCAAGCACTCGCGGCTCCGCTCCGGCCGCGGGCGAGGGCCCCGCTACCGGAACCGGAAGTGAGTCCGAGGCTAGCCGACGGAAGTCAGCTTCCGCCCAGTCAGCAGCTGACTCCTGAGATTTTGGGCGGTGGGATCGTCCCGAGGGGCGGTGGGGTAACCGCGAGGAACGGTGGCTGGGCGGCCGGACAGCTTCCCGCGATCGCGTCCCACGGCCGGCTGGGCGGCGGGCGGGCGCTGTCGCCATGAAGCTGTACAGCCTCAGCGTCCTTTACAAAGGCGAGACCAAGGCGGTGCTTCTCAAAGCCGCGTACGACGTGTCCTCCTTCAGCTTCTTCCAGAGGTCCAGGTGAGCGCCCCGGAGCCAAGGCCGCCTCCCTGCACGCCCGGGGGCGGGGGAGACCACCCATCGTGGGTCCCCGAGTGGCCACTTCCCGGTCTCCGAATTGGACCCTCGAGGAGCTGTCCCTTCCCTCGGAAAAGGCTTCTCTCGTTCCAAAACACTACCTGAGAAACTCAAATTTCCATTGGACAGAAATTAGAAGGGGACGTTGGAACAGTGCAGATACCCAAGATCCATGCCCTAAACCAGTTGAGGGCCAGACATCTGTATTTTAAGCCAGCCCTTCCCACCAGTGGCTCTGTGTTCGGTGGTTTGTAGGCTGTGCTCTGAGACCCACCCTGAATTATCTCAGAGACCTCCCCTCCACGGACTCCCCTGGGAGATAGCGATGTCAATCCCTTTTATGCGCAGCCACTAGATCTTACCTGCCACCAGCTCATACCCAAATGATGTGCTTGACACTAGCAGCACAAATTGGTTCTGCACTGCAGATTCCAAAAGAAGTGTTGAACCTGTAGGGCTGCTAGTGTTAACGTCTTGGTTCCAGTCGTATTAACACAGAGCGCTATCCTTAAGAGTGATTGATGGGCTCTTCCAGCTCCCGGTGTGGGAGGGATGGGTGTGTAAACCACCCCCCCCCCCCCCCCCCCAGGCACAATAGGGGTAACTATAGTTACTTTGTATCCAAGTTGCGTGATTGTCCTAATTCAGTTTCCACTGATGAGAGGGCTTTCCTGGTGGTGACCTGATAGGTGTGAAAAAAAACTCCCGTTGCCTTTTGGTTGAAACGTTCTGTCTTCCTGATGGTCTCTTCCTTGAAGTGGCTTCTGTCCTCTTGAGCAGTGTTCTTGTTTTTAATCTGATGGAACGAATGCTGCCAATTTGGCTCTGATTTTTTTTTTTTTCTTCCCTTCCCTGTTCATTAACACTCAAGCTTGCCAGATAGTTTGCAGTACTCTTAGCCCTGGTCTGGCATGCCCACACCAGCTAAAGTGAGTACCACTGCTACAAGATTAAGGGGACATCTCTAACTCAAATCTCTTAAAACATGTATTCTAACTGAGCGTATTGTTTACCTTGTAAGCGTCTCACTTTTCAACTTTCCAAGTTTGTGATTACCATAACCTAAAAAGTGAAAACCTTTTGACTTTCATAAGGTTTCTTGCAATTACTGCTAGTCTTTTTTTTTTTCCCCTGCAAGTCTTCTTTTGTCTAATCACAGCCTGGTTCTAAACTCGGTCTCTCCTTGGTTTTACTGCAGCACTTTAGTATTTTGGAGACTTAGTCTTGTAGGGATTATTTTGACCATACCATTCTCACAGTAAATCCTACTACTGGCCAGGCATTGTGCTTTCTGCTCAATTCTCACAACCACTCCTGATGTTGTGGATAATGTGTAGTGCACTTAGTACCTTGCCTCCAGTTGCACGTCTGTTCAATGAAGTTGTGATTTCAGGCACAGTCTGCTCCAGAGCAAGGGTTCTTCACCCTTCTCCACAGCTGCTCAGGGCCCTCTCGGAGTTTGCAAACCTCTTGGAGCCATGCTGTTGACTCCACATTGATCATCCAGTTCTCTTGAGCCCTCCGCTGCTGTGAATGTCACCTTTCTAGTTAGAGGCTCCCTTTGACCTTCACGTGTCTCCGCTGGACCCTGACGTGCGACTGCTCCCTTCCACACTGATCTCTGTACTGGGCCCATGATGAATCACAGGCCAGTGTTCCCTTGTCCCAGCTAAGCTCTTGTTTCTTTCCATTCTTTGGAGTGTGCCCTGTGCTCCTCCTACACAGACTTGCATGAAACCTGTGCTTACTGAGGTGTGTGGCATTGCCAGCATCCAGCGTGCTGACACAGCCATAGTCGGCTTGGGCATCTACTTAAGTTTATTGCCACTGGTGTTTTTCCACTGTTTTTTTTTTTTTTGGTCCTGCTTCCTGGCAGTTAGTGGAGTATAGAGATTAAGTACTGCTGCCTTCTCCACTGTCTCCCAAATAATACTCTAGCCAGAACATTACATTGACATTAGCTTGTGAAAAATATCCCCAAAGTCTGGAAATGACTTTGGCGAGCTAGGTAGTGGGCCTGGTCTGAATAGTGGCCAACACCTATATTCTAGTTTATTTACAGAGCTTTTATTGCTTGTTTGGAAGACCAGGAGGGAGAAAGTGAAACTAAGAACTAACATCTCCTTACTTTATAAACTTAGAGGCCACTTGCCATTGTGTTGGTGAATAGGTGACAGAAAGAAGGTAATATTTGCTCTGTTTCTCAGTGTCCAGGAATTCATGACCTTTACCAGTCAGCTGATTGTGGAGCGCTCAGTGAAAGGCAGCCGAGCATCTGTCAAAGAACAAGGTAAGGCGCAGCCATCTCCATCTCCGGAGTTCCTCACCTGACCAGGACTGCCGTGCTGCAGGCCCCATGCAGCCCTCAGCACCCTCAGCACACTCTCACCGAATGAAGCAAATGGTCACTTTCTGGGCCAACAGCTAGCTTATCATCTGTCACCCCACTTCCTTCTGCTACCTGTGCATAGTTGCTCATAGTGGAAGCCTGGGATTCCTGGTCACAATTGCCCCCAGAGCTTAGATTCACTTAAGGTGGAGGCCAAATTCTCTTGAACCAGTAAGCATCCTTCCTACTGTATTACCCCTCTCCCTTCAGGCCCCTCAGGAGAGCATTTGCAGCAAGGGTTGTCAGAGATAATATTCCATGCTAGGATACTTGGATTAAAAGTATCTTTTAAAAAATTGTGAATTGAAAATCTAATTTTTCCTTTTTTGTGTGTGTGTGCATCACTGCCCCCTGGTGGGAGTGGGAGGCCCAGTCTTGCTCCTGGAGAGTTGCTGCTAGATTTGAACCGCCAGCCCTGTGGGCCGCAGTCCCGCACACAACCACTATGCCACTGGGGCTCAGCCTGAAAATCTAATTATCATTTTGTGTGTATAATTTCCTTCTCATAACAATTTTCTTGAGGGAAGAATTTTTTTGTTGCTTGTTTCAGAGGTATATGCTATACAGATAGACTTAGGAATGATACATATGAACTCTAGCAAACAGAAAGACTGAGTGGGCCTGGCCTTGAGTCAAGGCAGGAAGTTGCTATGCTGGTGTATCAATTAAAGGGCAAAACAGTATTAAAATTGAGTACATCTCATAAATGAAATTGAGTCGTGAAGCATTTAAATATTAATGCTTACTGAGTCTGGGTCCACCTTCCCAGGACCTCGGCTTTAGAGATGCATTTGTGTGGTGCCCACGTCGCAGTTCACGAGAGAGTGAGAACAGTGTCCGGAGAGCGTGGGCATGAAGCTCCTCCCAGCCTCCCCACGCCTGTTCTCATCTGGACCCTTTCCTGAGTTAAGCGATTCAGAATCTCTTCCTCTCTTTCATTTGTTAGCTAGTGGTTCAGCATTGGACTCTTTGGATCAGATTCTTGGTGCCTTCTTAGTAGTAAATTGTAATTCTTGTTTGGAGATAAGAGTATTAACTGAACCCTTTTCTTTTTCTTTTTTTTTTTTTTTTGTTTTTTTTTGGGGGGGACATCACTGCTCTCGGTGGTGGGAGTAGGAGGCCCAGCCCCACTGCTGGAATTGAACCTGCGTCCCAGTGGGCCGCTGTCCCGCGCACAACCACTACGCCACCGGGGCTCAGCCCGTGAATCCTTTTAAAGTCCCTCTGTGAATGTTTTGCCTGAAGCCCTTACACGAACGACTCCTTTTGATCACGTGACGACTTCGGCACAGGAACACTCGCGACCTCCACCAGGCTGGCGGCTCATGGGGGCTCCTGTCTGTCCGTGAAGTCAACCAAGTAAGGTGGCTCTGGTACGGAAACCCCAAGGCCCTAGACGGTGATTTCTTTTTTTTGTGACTCTGGAAGTTTCTTTTTTTTTTTTTTAAGAAAGTGGAATCTGTTTGTTCAAGTTCTCTTGGCGCTGGGGCCTCAGCCCAGAACAGGAACTCTAAGGACTGTGGCCCCTGACTCATTGTCAAGCCTGACCACAAGGATGTGACTTGAAAGTCCACTTGACTTTGGAAGTCCACTCAGGCATGTTGCCTTGTCTGGGCTGCCAGCAGCTTCCTTGGTCCTGACGTTGGACCCACAGACCTCGGGGCAGGTATCGGCCCTATGTTGCGCAGAAGCCTCTCCCAAAGCTTGTTCCTTAACCTTCGTTTCAGCGTCTCTCCGTGAGCTCTCAGACGTCACATAGCAAGAGCCCCCACGAGCCGCCAGCTTGGTGGAGGTCTCGAGCGTTCCTGTGCCGAAGTCATGATGTGATCGTACAAGGGCTTCAGCAAATATTCAGAGGCCACGGACTTGTTAATTTTCGGTACTTTAAAAGGATTCAGTTAATACTCGTATCTCCAAACAAGAATTACAATTTGCTAGTGCTCTAATTTTTGGTGGTTTAAAAAATTTGTCAAACCTCCTATCACTCTCTTGTGCTTGAACTCTTGCTGTTTAGAGTATCTGTGCCACGTCTATGTCCGAAACGACGGCCTCGCGGGCGTGGTCATTGCTGACTGTGAATACCCTTCCCGGGTGGCTTTTACCTTGCTAGAGAAGGTGAGTTTGTGGCCCCCAGGGTTGGGCTTGAATAAACTGAGTGGGGAGAATGAGTGGGGTTTTGTACATTCTGCGAACGTTGTATCCAAATTCAAGACACTGTCAGTTTCCCTCCCTGCTCCCCATCGAGAAGAAATGGGACCCACCTTTCCTGGTGGCTCTCTCTGATCCTAATCACTGTCCCTCCAGACAAGCAGCCCAGACAAGCTCCTCTCCCTTCACACATTTGCCTGAAATGAAACCCCGGACATACTTTCTCATATCCTTCTGTCTCCTGGCCTGTCCTCTTGTCCTTTCATTCCTGGTCCCACCTCTTGACTCTTGCTTTCTCCCTTTGGATTCTGTCCCCCACATTTTCCCAGTAGTGGCCTCCGGGTGCCTTCTGCATTGTCCTGGGCTCTGCAGTCTGCTTTAGAGGGACCCTTCTCTTCCAAACTTCTTTCTCCCCGAGGGCTCTTTCTGGTCCCTTCCAGTCTTACTTTCTCCAGAGCTCTTTCCAGATGTAAGGTACCCCACAGAACTCCACACTAGACATCCTTCCCTTTTATTTTCAACGTTTTAAATTGTGAATTGGGTGAGTTTGCAGAGCAAATCAGTTTTTCATTCAACAGTTAATACCTATTTTGTTTCATATGATTGACTATACTTCTCATAGTGTAATGTCACTCACCCCACTTTTTCCCTGTTCTCTATTTTTTCCCTGTTCTCTATTTCCATTCCTTCTCTTTTCCTAACCACTTTAGCCTCCTGAACTTTCTCTTGAGCAGTGCTGTTTGATCGCTAATGGTTTGTCTCAGGTGTGCCCATCTGCTTAGTGTAATTGTTCACATTTCAGACCTGTTTTTGAGATGACTGAAAGTTAATATAGGGGGGTGAGTTTTGTGCCATGCCTGACAGGTGACAAAGAGCCATCATTTTGGGTGTTCTACCAGTCTTTGACCAGTATAAGCCTGTTTTTTTATATGATTTTGAGTTTTGTTCCACATTTTTCCCTCACTATGACCAGTCACAAACTCCTTGGAAATGGGTAGCTTATTTTATTTCCCATATTAAATTCAGTGGTTGTGGAAATTTCAAAGGACTCAGTTCCCACCCTTTCACACTCCCTTTTAAAAAGCAAAAAAGCAATGACCTTATGTCAATTACTGTTAACCTTTGAGTGTGGAACTATAAAAACCAAGGAAGAAACCAGATATTTGCCAATACAAGTTGCATTGATCAGTGGTGGCAAAGCTTAAACTCAGCATGACACCGCCAGCGCGGCTTTATAAAATGTGTGCCATCTCAAGCGCCTTACAGACCCAGCTTGGTTCCTCTCCAGTGTCTTCTCTCGGAGTTGCACCCAGTCATATTAGCAACTTTCCTTAGAATCCACTGGGAAATTCTGCTTTATGTGTTGGTGAGGGATCTCTTGATCCGGGCAGTCTTATGTGAAGACATCATGAAGACGGAAAACAGTCACACTCAGGAGGGGAGAGAACTCAACTCCCCTTTTTAAATAGTTGCTTTAAAATAGGTGAATGCCCATTTTTCCTTGGGAACTTTATAAACTGATAACAATGGCTCGAAATGTGTGATTTAAAAGTTCAAGAAACTATTATCCAGTAGGGGATGTTCATTTCAGACTGGGAACAATTCTGAGCTCTCAGTGTGTGTAGGTATATATATGTATATATGTATATGTACATGTATGCATGTATGTTATTTTTTACCCTAATCCTATCTCAGCATATTTTTTAATGATGAAAACATTTTGGAAAGGGGGAGCTTTAGCCTAGATTTCTCCATTGCCATTAGCTATCTTCCCCTGGGACCACCTCTTTGGGGTCAGACTCTCAGGACTCTAACCTACGCCATCCGTGGGTGTGGGCAAGCACGGGGTGGGTGGGCTTGCTGGTGAAGGTCATTTATCTTGCAGGTACTGGATGAGTTCTCCAAGCACGTGGACAGGATAGATTGGCCGGTGGGGTCTCCTGCTACAATCCACTTTGATGCCTTGGAGTCTCACCTTAATAAATATCAGGTAGGATTTAAAGAAACAGGATGTAGAGACGTATGCGTGTGCCTGGCTTAGTGTGCAGTTGGGAAATCGACTGCCTTGAGTTTGAGCTTTGGTGTCTGCCTTACAGCCTCTATTGCTAGTTGTCTCTCTTGAAATTTCTTTTTGGAAAATGCAGCGACTCTGCATTGAGACCTGGGACCCTGCAGTGCGAGGCGGTTTCTGCCTCTGTGGTATGTTTAAATAGATATAGTCTGTGATGGTACAGCAGGCCCTCTTCCCTCTCTTGAGCTTTGTTTCCAGGGTGACTTCAAGTCCTGATTTGCTCTTATTTTTGACTTCTAGAATCCCCGAGAAGCTGACCCCATGACCAAAGTGCAGGCTGAACTTGATGAGACCAAAATCATTCTGGTAAGCAAGAGGCGTGGCGAGAGAATTTGAAAGGAGGGCTTTGCCGCAGGTCATGCATGCAGAGGTTTATCAGTAGTCAGAGCACTTTTCTGAACCATGCTTGCCCATCTCTCCCATGCACCAGAGCCCTTAAACCCACAGACACACTGAAAGAGTCAGAGTCGACCCCCTCCTTTCCATTATTCCCTGTCATGGCTCGTGGCACCCATTTTATGTCAGTATCAGACTCTGGACACTGAATTCTCACAACTGCCTTTTTTGGGGTTGGCTTACCCAACTTGGATACCTGCAGAGACCGGGTAAGTAAGAGCTGAGTGTGGAGGTGGGTGGAAGGTAGGCCCACCGGCAATGTAGCTGTTCTGATAGGAAATAGCTGCACATCTGGTGGCACAGGCCCAGAGTCACCGGGGGTGCTGGTTTAGAAAGAAAGCCTTGAACGTTCCTGATTTGTCACTGCTGTTTGTTTGCTTGCTTTGATTGCTGGTATTGGCCATGGTCCGTTGTCCCTTTTTCCTTTGTTGTCTTCTCCTTAATATTCCTCCTGGCCCTCTACTTTTTCCTCTTCTAGCTTCATGTACCTCTGTTCTGTTCCCAAATCAGTGGTCAGTGAGCTGTCATTCTTGCGGTTTTTAAATTCTGTCAGTGTATGCGTGGAAGAGAATTCTGGAAATTGACTGTTGTGTAATAGGGTGGAAGTAACTGGGCGAGTTGCATAGTGCTGCCATACTAGGAAGACCTGAAGTGGATGTCCGTAACAGGCGCAATTTCTCATTCACGGTTTTGGAGGCTGGAAGTCCAAATACAGGGTGCCAGCTCTCGGAACTGCGTTCTCTGTCGCTGCTGCACGGATGTCCGAATCTGTTGTCCCCATCGGTGGGCTTGGCGTCCCTGGGGATCCTCATTTGTCTTGGCATCGGGGAGGGTCTCAGCAGAGACTTTAGGTCCGGAGGGTGCGCTCCGTTCCAGGATCTTTCTTGTCGCTACTGAGTGGGCCTCTCTCTGCTGGCCTTCTCTCCTCATCTCTTGTAAGGCCAAAGATGAGACAGGCCACACCCCAGTGCGATGCCCCTGACACTGGACGAGCACTGTGACTTGCAGTCTACACTAATCCCTGTATAAATGATTGCGCGGTCACCCCAGCTCACACCACCCTAACACAGCTGCCAAATTAGGTAGTCGTTAGGTGCCACCCCTCCCGCCCCATAGCGACCGCAGGAACAACAGAGGCAGCACTGCCCAGCCCTGCACCACCCTCACGGTTGACCCCGGGTAAGCCCAGTGCCGTAGCCACGGTGCCGGTTCTTTTCAGTGCAGACTCTCTCTTTACACTGTCCCTCTACTTTATCAAGAGTGACGTCCCTTTCTAGGGATGGTGTGTCCTAATAACGTGACCAAAGTACCTGAGGCCCAGTCTTACTATTTTTTTCTTATTTATTTATTTTGGATATAAGGAAAAGGTTTATATACAAGAGGAATGGGACATTGAGAAAGCATCCCAACCCAGTCCACTCCAAGGTCATAAGTCCGTATGTCTGATACCAGCCTATAAAGTCTCCTTCCGACTTAGGAAGCACGTGCGATGACACCAGGACAATCACAGGCCAGTGGGTGCAGAGTCTTGTGTATCTAGCGGCAGTAGAGGCATCCTGGAGCGGGCGGGGGTCTCCCCATGGCTCCTCGTTTCCAGGGCTCGGGGTCCATCAGCAGTATCCTTTGGCAGTAGAAGCATCTCAGCGCAGGCAGGGCTCTCTCTGTGGCTTTTCTGACTTCAGAGGTCTGGTTCCATCAGGGTAAGTCTGGGTGGCTTCTCTTCCGGCTCCTCCAGTTCCTAAGAGTCAGGGTCTATGCTGCCATCTTGTCTTGTCAGTCGAGCATCTCCCACTATTCTCTTCTAGGGAGCATTCTGGCTATATTTCTTCCAAGACAGATTGGTTTGTCCTTTTAGCAGTCTGTAGCACCTCCAATATTCTTCTCCTGCATCACAATTCAAATGCATGGGTTCTTTTATTTTAATTAAAAAATAATTGTATTGGGATATCTTACAGCTTTTATAGCAATCCACACATTAAGCACGTTTGTACATAATGTTGCCACCATCATTTTATAAACATTTAGATTTGAACCCTTGGTATCCGCTCCTCTTTTTTCCATCCCTTCCTACCCCCTTCCCACCCTCATGTCCCTTAATAAATGATAAATTATTATATTTATATCTTAGACCAATCTCTGTCTCCCTTCCCTCACTGTATTCTTCCTATGCATTTTCTTATTCAATGTCCAACTCTCTCAAGCATATGATGCAATGGAGAATACCATGGCTTGGCTATTAATCCTTGGCTTAAGTCCTTAAAGTGACACCTTTGCCCTTCAGTACATTAAGAGATCTTGTGCA
>PVJH01049495.1:0-10316 GCA_004026705.1 Nesogale talazaci | reverse complement strand
ATTTCAAAGGATCACCAAAAGCAGTTTGCCGTCAGCTGGCAGGGGCAACAGTACACTTTCACAACTCTCCCCCAGAGGTACATCAACTCTTCTGCCCTGTGCCATAATTTAGTTCAAAGGGACCTCGATTGCCTGTCCATTCCACAAAATGTCACACTAGTCCATTATATTGATGACATTATGCTGATTGGATCCACTAAGGAGCATGTATCAAAAACTTTAGATTCATTAGTACAGCATCTGCGTACAAGAGGTTGGGAAATTAACCCAACAAAGATTCAAGCGCCCTCTACCTCGGTAAAATTTCTAGGGGTCCAGTGGTGTGGAGCATGTCGAGATATTCTCAATAAAGTGAAGAACAAGCAATTGCATCTGGATCCCCAAACAACAAAACAGGAGGCACAATGCCTAGTGGGCCTTTTTGGATTTTGGAGGCTACATATCCCTCACTTGGGTGTTCTACTTTGATCAATTTATCAGGTGACATGAAAGGCCTCCAATTTTGAGTGGGGCCTGGAACAAGAAAAGGCTCTGCAACAGGTTCAGGCTGCTGTGCAAGCTGCTTTGCCACTGGGACCATATGATCCAGCTGACCCAATGGTGCTAGAAGTGTCAGTTGTTGATAAAGATGCAGTGTGGTGTCTTTGGCAGACCCCTATTGGTGAATCACAGCATAGACCATTGGGATTTTGGAGTAAAGTCCTGCCATCTTCTGCAGACAACTACTTCCCCTTTGAAAAATAGCTTTGGCCTGTTATTGGGCTTTGGTGGAGACTGAACGCCACACCTTGGGCTACCAAGTCACCATGAGGCCTGAACTGCCCATCATAAACTGGGTATTTTCTGACCCACAGAGTCATAAAGTTGGACGTGTGCAGCAACACTCCATTATTAAATGGTATATACGAGATCGGGCCAGAGCAGGGCCAGAAGGTACAAGTAAACTACATGAAGAAGTGGCCCAAATGCCCACAGTCCCCACTCCAGTCACATTACCTTCTCTTTCCAAATCTGCACCTATGACCTCTGGGGAGTTCCTTATAATAATTTGACTAAAGAACAGAAAAGTCATGCTTGTTTCACGGATGGCTCTGCACGATATGCAGGTGCCACTTGTAAGTGGACAGCAGCAGCGCTACAGCCTTTTTTCTGGGATCTCCCTGAAAGATAGTGGTGAAGGAAAATTCTCCCAATGGGCAGAACTTCGAGCAGTGCACTTGGCCATTCAGTTCGCCTACAAGGAAAAGTGGCCAGATGTGAGACTGTACACTGATTCATGGGCTGTGACTAATGGCTTGGTTGGATGGTCAGGGACTTGGAGGGAACATGATTGGAGGATTGCTGACAAAGAGGTGTGGGGAAGAGATATGTGGATGGATCTCTCTGAATGGGCCAAAAAAATAAATGTAATTGTGTCTCATATGAATGCTCATCAGAGGGTTACCTCTGAAGAGGAGGGCTTTAACAATCAAGTAGATAAGATGACACGCACTGTGGAGACTGGCCCTCCTCTTTCCTTTGCCACTCCTGTTATTGCCCAATGTGCACATGACCAAAGTGGACATGGTGTTAGGGATGGAGGTTATGCATGGGCACAGCAACATGGACTTCCACTTACCACAGCTGACTTGGCCACAGCCACTGCTGAGTGCCCTATTTGCCAGCAGCAGAATCCGACATTAAGTCCAAGGTATGGAACCATTCCTCAGGGAGATCAACCAGCAACTTGGTGGCAAGTTGATTACAGAGGACCACTCCCATCCTGGGGGGGGGGGCAGCGTTTTGTTCTGACTGGAATAGACACATATTCTGCATATGGATTTGCCTTCCCTGCACGCAATGCTTCTGCACAAACCACCATTCGTGAACTTATGGAATGGAATTCGTGAACAATCCACCAGCATGGCATCCCACATAGCATTGCTTCAGATCAAGGAACTCACTTTACAGCAAATTCAGTGCAGTAATGGGCCCATGCTCATGGATTCCACTGGTCATATCATGTTCCTCATCATCCTGAAGCAGCTGGCTTGATAGAACGATGGAATGGGCTCCTGAAGGCACAACTGCGATGCAAACTACGTGGCAACAACTTGTGAGGCTGGGCCAGTGTTCTCCAGGAAGCTGTATATGCTTTAAACCAGCAGCCAATATATGGTGCTGTGTCTCCAATAGCCAGGATTCATGGGGCCAGGAACCAGGGGTGGAAACTGGAGTGGTACCTCTCATTGTTACTCCTATTGACCCACTTGCAGCATTTTTGCTTCCTGTCCCAGCAACCCTATATTCTTCAGGACTGGGTGTGCTGGTCCTGAAGGAAGGAACTCTCCCACTTGGAAACACAGCATGGATTCCACTGAACTGGCAGCTGAGAATGCCCCCTGGCCACTTTGGGCTTCTCATGCCTTTGGATCAACAGATCAGGAAGGGTGTCACTGTACTGAGTGGTGTGATTGATCCAGATTATCAAGAGGAAAATGGACTGGTGCTACATAATGGGGGTTAAGAGGAATACATCTGGAATCCAAGAGATCCCATAGGCCGACTCTTAGTGCTACCATGCCCTATGATAAAAGTTAATGGTAAATTACAGCAACCTCATCATGACAGGACATCTAATGACCTAGACCCCTCAGGAATGAAGGTCTGGGTCACCCCACCAGGCAAAAAACCACAACCAGATGAAGTAATTGCTGAGGGCAAAGGTAATACAGAATGGATAGTAGAAGAAGGTAGTTCTACCTCCCAATTACGACCACATGATCAATTGCAGAAGCGAGGTTTGTGATTGTTCATGTATTTTCTGTTTATGAGCGTATTGAATCTTTTCTTTGCTCATGTATGATATATCAGCTACAATTGGACTCAGTGTGTTCTCATTTTTATGTATGATAGATGTTAATGTTAAGTGTAAGTATAAGTATAAGTTTGATTTCATTGATGTCTAGATATTCTATATGGGTAAAAAATTGTGTACAGGTGCCATGTTGGCAAGGGGTGAATTGTGATGGGTAGGTTTGTTATGCCAATATGCCACAGAAGATTGGTGAGTCTGTTGTGACGGCACGGCCAATGAACACGCGGGATGAATTGAAGGGCAGAGATAGGAAGGGCTCGGCAAGTCCCGCCCTCTCTCTCTTGCTTCTGGATCTTTGGACCAGAGAGCTGCCTTGTTCATCCTGTGCCTCGACCTCCAAGCAACACTACTCATGGGACACCTAATCGTGGATTGTGTTGCTGTGAGTTGAGGATCCTTCAAACCCTACTTCACCACGCTCCTGGGATATACATCTCTTGAGCTGGGGACTGTTGGACTCTGTTATCTGGCTGACTGTTGGCGACCTGCTCTGCCATTTGCTGCCTTTGACCAGATAGCCTTGATTGCTCTACAGAGGACTACTCAGTGGCCCTCAAGATTTGAAGGGCTTCCAGTGCTCTAGTTGCCTCACGCAAGTGAGTTGCACCGAGCAATCTGTATTGCTTTATAGTTAACTTTTTCTTTCTTATCTTATATACCTTTCTCAATATATAAATATATAAAAAGAATTACTAGTGTCCTGAATTTTATTTCTCTGAGAGAACCCTATCTGACGCACTTACTGAACACTAATAGAAGAAGACCAGAGGAGTTGTGGGATGACTTAAAGAATATTGTTCATGGAAAAAACAAAAGGCCATTAAATAGACAGGAAAGAAAGAAAATGTCAAAGTGGATCTCAAAAGGGATACATTCTTGTTGTTAATCGTAGAGGAACTGTGCCAAATGGAAGACATGATGAAGTGAAAGAGAAGAACAGAAACTTTCAAAGAGCACTTAGAGAAGCAAAATAAAGCATTATAATGAAATGTGCAAAGACTTAGAGTTAGACAATCAGAAAGGGAAAACACACTCAGCATATCTTAACCTGAAAGTAAAAATTCAAGTCTCAAGTAGCATCTTGAAAAATTATATGAGGAAAATAACAAATGATGCAAAAAGTCTCAAAAGAAGATGGTAAAAACTTTTTATTTTTATTTTTCCTGTCATAGATTTGCTTGTTTCTTATCTTGCATAGTCCGATGTCCATTCACAATCAATGCTGTTGCTCAATTTCATCAAATGGCATTATAAATTTGATAATATCAATGGTATAAACTCCCTATCCCCACCCTTTCTTCACATATCCTCAGGAAACCATTACTCCTATTACTATTTCTGAAGCATTATCTACTTTGGCTTTCTTGTACCAAATGATCTTAAATGTACAAATAACACACGCAGATATAGCATGATTAATGAAGGAAACAAAAACCACAATAGTAAGGGTAGAAAGTATTAAAGAACTAGAGCATAATTGTGTTGCTCATAAATGCTATATTCTACCCTGGATTTTTCATCCCTTCTGTGTGGTCTTTCTTAGAGGGACTGTCTAATTATCTTACAGGTGCATTTTGGGTTTCAACTACATCCACATCCCTACACATTGATTGCTTGTTTTTGAACTTCTAATAACTCATCTCATTCACATCTCATGATCACAGATGTTGGAGTGTTTTTTTATGCGGATTTGTTACTTCCCTACTAGAGAGCCACTCATATAAGTGTTTTATATCCAGATACAATGTCTTTAAATTACCGACACCATCAGCTTTCTTCACCACATTTGATTATGTAATCATTTTGTCTTCATCTATTATGCCAGGTAGGTGGGTATCATATAATGCTACATTATTAGAACAAACTGTTCTGCAACCTAGGTAAGAGTTACATAGAGAGCCAAAGTCCGTCTGCAACCTCATTGCATATATAATATATATATGCTCATTTATATATATGATTTAGAAATTCTTTTATTTTTCCCATTTTCTTTCATCCTACCTCACTAACATGTTTATCTTTCATTCATTCACCTCTCAGTAATCCCTCTCAAATACATCAATTCATCAAACACAAGCGGAAAAGCTACACCCTTCTCACCATTGATTTTAGAGCATTTACTGTTCCCCTGTACCCACCACTTTTGGCTCCCTGCTTACATGATTCTGGGCACAGTCTGATCAGTTGCTGTCTTCATATGATTGCCTAGTGGGTAGAGTGGGGGAGTGGAGAAAAGGGTAGCTGATATCAAGGAGTTCAAGAAGAAAGAATATGTTTTGAAACTAATTTTTTGTGGAAATTTTAGAATACGGCTTGATGTTATTGAACTATGAATCGATTACATCTATAAGACTCCCAAACAAAATGATTAAATACTTTTTAAAAGATGGAAAGAATATACAGAGTCACGTTATCAAAAAACCACTAATTGACATTCCATTTTAGGAGGTAGCATCTGATCAAGACCTCAAGGTACTGAGTGAAGTTTAAGAAGCATGGAAACCCTTAGCCAAAGAGTAGTCTTTAGTGAATGATGGAATACTAATTGAAATATCTCAGCAAGTGATGAAGTACAGAAGCACTAACCTATGACAGGAAATCTGGAACCCAACTCCTTGAACAGCTGACTGGATGATGCCCGTATTTGTTCTCATTCCAAAGAAAGGTTACCCAATAGAATGCTCAGCTTATGGAATATTATCATTAATATCACATGTAAGTAACATTTAGGTGATCATCAAACAATGGTTGCAGCAGTACATTTACAGGACCTCCCAGATGTTCAGGCTGGATTCAGAAGAGAATGTGGAACTAGGGCAATCATTGCTGATGTCAGATGGATATTGGCTGAAAGCAGAAAATGCAAGAAAAATGTTAACTTGTGTTTTATTAACTATCAAAAGGCATTAGACAATGTGAACCATAGCAAACTATGAATAGCTTTGAGAAAAAAGAGAATTCCAGAACACTTCATCATGTTCTTTTGTAATTTGTACATGGAACAAGAAGCAGTTGTTTCAATGGAACATTTTCTACTGTGCTGCAGTTAACAATACTTAGGATAGGTGTGTGTTAGGGTTGTATCCTCTCACCATACTTACTCAGTCTGTATGCAAATAAGATGATTAGAGAAACTAATCGGAAGAATTTGGTATCAGGATTCGAAAGTTTATTAACAATCTACAATATGAAGATGGCACAACTTGCTGAAAGTGAAGATGGCTTACATCACTTGCTGATGATTTCAGACTTCAGTATGGATTAGGACACAAGGTAGAGCAAACCCAAACCCTCACAATTTATTAGTAAGTAACATCATGATAAAAGGAGAAAAGTTGGAATTTATTAAAGATTACATCTGGCTGGGATGCACAATCAATGCTCATTGGAGCAGCGGTCAAGATATCCAAAGACACGTTGCACTGGGTAAATGTACTGCACAAGACCTCTTTCAGACATGGAAAAGCAAAGGTGGTCCCTTCTTTCAAATGTGGAGAAGCAAAGATGTTACCTTGAGAACTGAGGCACACCTGACCAAAGTCATGGTGTTTTCAAGCACTCCATGTGCATTTGAAAGCTAGACCATGAATCAAGAAAACAGGAGAAGAATCTATGTCTTTGAATTATGGAGCTGGCGAAGAATATTGAAAGCACCATGGTGGGGGGAGGAGGGCAAAAAGTGGAGCTAATACCAAGAGCTCAAGCAGAAAATGTTTTGTAAATGATGAAGGCAACATAAGTTGCTTTATAATATGCAAAATAATATCACAAAATAATAAAACATGTATGACACAATCGATTTATGGAATATCATACTAGCTGTAAGAGCCTCCAATAAAATGATTTTTTAAAAAAGAAAACTAAAAATAGGACATTGCCAGGAATGCCAAAAGAAGCAACAGATAGGTCATGAAAGAAGTACAGCCAGAATGCCCTTTAGAAGCAAGGTTGGTGAGACTTGGTCTCCCATACTTTGTACATACTCACAGGAGAGACTAGTTCCTTGAGAAGGACATCAGCAAAAATAATAAGATTCCTGACAAGATGGACTGACATAGTGCTTACAACAGTGGGTTTATACTGAAGAACAGTTATGAGGACGGTGTAGAACCAGGTCATCTTTTGTTCATTTGTGCGTTGGGCCTGAAGCCCCTGTGAGTCATAACTCACTCAATGGCATGTAAGAGCAACAGCAACAGCATCTTTTTTTGTTCTCTATTATCAGTGTGAGTCAGAATCAACCTGATGGCACCACATTTGGTTGGCTTTTGAATTTTGCTTTTGAATATACACATAGTTTATCATGCCTTTGCAACATTTTGTTTTTACCAAAATTAATGTATATTTTAAATGAATATCTTACAAATGTATAGATAATTTATTCAGCTGTTAACTAATGGAGTTATATTGGAACCAGGGTTTCTTACTACAAAATAGTATGGTGAACATCTTCCACTCCACAATAAAGAAAACAATTAATTACAATTAATATGGTACCGTCATTGTTGTGTTATCATTTTCTCTATAACAAGAAAAGAAAACAAATAATGATAAAACATTGATAGCATTGTTAGGACCAGTAACCTCTTTTATAAAAGAAGCTTAAATTTCAATGGAATGTGGAAAACCCTACTCTCTTTTTTCTTATACTTGTAGCCTTTATGGGATAAATAATGAAATAATGAAGGTCAAATATTCCTGAAATGATTTTAAGAATGCTATAATCATTTGAGAAAATAAAGCATTATCTTGAGCTCAGCACAGAGATATCAACCATGTAATTACTGAAATACTCAAAATTTCCCTTAGATTCTTCAAATTACAACACTGCTCATCATTCTCTCCAATTTCAGTCTTATCTGTTCAACAATAATCCTTATTCTAGAACAAAACTCTAAATGGCTGGGATTAGCAGCAAAGGTGGAGGAACTTCCCAATGTTGGCTTGTGTTCCCAATTGAGAAGCCCATGGGCTCATTGGTGACATTATGGCCTTTAGATATTATGGCCATTGCAAACCAGCAATGCAAACATCCTTATATGCATAGGTGCTAGTGAAACCCAGCTATCAAGAATATTGTTTATATCTATGGGTTTCTTCCATAACAAGCTACCACTACCAGGAATCCATAAATCCTAAGATTCAATCTGACTACTTGATAACGCAATAATCATAAAGGACTGTAAAGTAGTCTAACATAGTTTAAGATACAAGGTAATATGAGATGGAACCGAATCATACTATCTATCTATAGAGTAATGTGGCATATTAGAGAACTTTAAAAGTACTCTTCACAACTTCAAAGGGGAGAAATGCAGAATCACCTTGCAATATGTCCTAATGTCAGACATTAGGTCCCTTTTCTAAGTGCCAGTGCAGTTCATTCTAAATCAATCCTTTCAGACTTCCCCATAGATTATTTATCACCATGCTCTGCAAATGTGCAATATTATTTAAATTGTAGAGTTTCATTATTGCCAGCCCAACGGATTTGTCAGTGTGTGGGGGTTTGTGTATTGTGGGAAGATATGCTACTAGCATTTCAAATTCTAGCATGGCCATCCACGTGAAAAGAGTTTCATCAGAACATCCTACTGAGAACAGCCTATGAAGAGAGAATAGGCTTTCCACTCTGGAGAAATCAAAGTCCCAAAGCCTTGTGAATATGAATTTATCACTGATGGTACAGTGGCAGGAGATAAGTACCGTGGGTTGGGACTCACTCAAAATACTACTGGGGAAGAGCTGCCTACTCAAAGTAGAATATGTTTTAAGGTCATGATGAAGCAAATTTTTGAGACCTTGAGTTGATGGGGTATCCATCAAAAAGAAGAAGAAACAGTTGCAGACATCAGAATGTGTAATGTATTACATTTGTGTGTTAGTCTGAGTCGGCGAGAGAAACAAATTCATGGACACTCCTATGTGCATAAGAAAGAGATGTATATACAAGAACAATTGAATATTGAGAAAAAAATCCCAGTAGAGTCCAGATCAAGTGCATAAGTCTGATATATGTTCGAGACTAATCTATAAAGTCCTCTTCAGACTCACACAACAAATACAATGGCACTGAATGCATGAGCATCGAGGCCAGTGGGTGAAAATCCTTGTGGATCTGGTGGCAGTGGAAGCATCTCATTGCTGACAGTAGTCTCCACGTGACTCCTACAGCTCTGGTTACTAGCATGGCTTCATGTGTTTTGTCAGCTACAATTTCTCCCAGGAACTCAGCACGTGTTCCTCGTCCAGGGAGCTACTTATCTCTGTAGCACCTCCAAATGAGGAAAGTCATCAAGTTTTCACAGATTGACAGGCTAAACTTCATCCTTTCACTCTTAAGCCTCTCAAATTGACAACAGATTATGTAAGTACACTATATGAATCTAAGAAAATCATAAATCATCAAAATTTAAATGGAATATATAGAGAGCAATATTCTAAGCATTAGTGAACTGAAATTGATTGAATGCTTAAATAGAAGAATCATATGATTTACTATGCTTGGAATAACAAATTTAATGAAATAGCATTGCATACAGTATTAAAAAGAACATCTCAAGTTCTGCCTTGGAATACAATGCTATATATGATAGCATATTACCTATTTATAAGAAGCACTAGTTAATGCTACTATTCTACAAAGTATTCCTCAACTACTACAGGCATTGAGGAAGAAGGAACTCTTTCAATTTTTTTTCAATTTAAAGTGCACCAAATATGTAATTAGTATATACTGAAAATTACTGGTGACTGGAATGGTAAAATTGAAAATAATTAGAAAGGTTCACTAATTATAAAATACAGACTTGGTGACAGAAATGAAGCTGGGGGTGACATGATAAAATTTTCAAGATCAATACCTTCTTCACTGAAACTACCTTTTAATAACACAGACAGTAAATATACATATAGGCTTTGCCAGATGGAATACACTGGGTATCAAGTGGACTAAATCTGTGGGAGAGACAATGGAGAAGCTTAGTAGTAGCCAAAGCCAGGCCAGGGGTCAACAGTGGAATAGACAATCAATTTTTCATCTATAAATTCACATTGAAGGTGGAGAAAATTGAAATTGAAAATTGAAATAAGACAAAATATTACCATGAGGATATTCCATCAGAATTTACAGTGCTTAGGTATGACAGACTAAGCACTACTTACAAAAGACCTGATGAACAATGGCATGACATCAAAAGCATCATACAAAAATACAACAAAAGGCCATTAAAAAAAACAGGAAAGAAAAGATCCAAATAGGTGTCAGAAGAGACTCTGAAATTTGCTTTCTAATATAAAGTAGCTTAAGAGAATCTAAGAAATTATGTAACAAAATAATTGAATGGAAAATTTCAAAGGATAAAATATTATAATATAAGATGCAAAGCCCGGGGTTTGTAAATCAAAATGAGAGGGTACATTCAGTGTATCTCAAGCTGAAAGAACTGAGGAAAAGATT
>PVJH01049494.1:0-10308 GCA_004026705.1 Nesogale talazaci | reverse complement strand
CTCTGGGGGTCACAAAGCCAAGTAGGCTCTGTGTGGAGTCTGGGCTGGGGAGTGGGCTTCACCTTTGATGGGCGTCTTCTTCCTGCTAGGTCCCCCCAAGCCCCCTGCGGAGCCCGAGCCGGAGCCCGAGCTCGAGGGGCTGCTGGCCCCCGTGCTGGAGCCTGGCGATGCCGAGGGAGGGGCCCTGACTCGGCCCCTCAGCCCCACGCGGTTGCATCCAGCGCTGCCTCCTGAGGCGCAGTCGGTGCCCGAGCTGGAGGAGGTGGCCCGGGTGCTGGCCGAGATCCCTCGGCCCCTCAAGCGCAGGGGCTCCATGGAACAGAGCCCCGCCGTGGCCCTGCCCCCCACCCACAAGAAGCAGTACCAGCAGATCATCAGCCGGCTCTTCCATCGGCATGGGCCGGGGCCCGGGGGGCCAGAGCCTGAGCTGTCGGCCATCACCGAGGGATCCGAGGCCAGGCCGGGGCCCCCGGCCCCCGCCCTCCCAACGCCTGTCCCACCCCCGGCCCCAGTCCCCAGCAGCCCACCGGAGCAGCCCCAGAACCTGGTAAGTCCCCTGGGAAGACATTGTCGCCTCGCGATGGAGGGTGCAGACCCAACTGCTGTCGCACAACGGTGCCCACGATGAGGCGGAAGGTCCCCGATGGTACTCACGGGTGGCATCATCCACCACCAGCCTAAAAGTTGGACCCCATCCGGTCGTGGCCCGGAAGGAAGGCCAGGGAACCTGGTTTCTTAAAGACCACAGCCAAGAAAAACCCAAGGGAGCACTCATCTTCCACTCTGTGATCCATGGGGTCACGGGACTCGTGTGTGTTGTGTGAAGAGAGAGAAACTTATTTCTCTTCTCAGGAGATAGCCGTTAGTTCGTCTAGGGGTTAGCCGTCTGAGGCTGATCGATGGAATTGGGGCTCAAACTCCGTCTGCTTCAGGTTCTGCCATCCCCGGGGGAAGGCCAGGGTGGGGGCGTTACCTTACCCTCTTGGCCCATGATGGCTGCCACCCAAGGCTGCATTCCAGCCAGGTAGAAGGAAGGGGAGGAGGAACTCATCCTGTTTTCGGATGGAAGGCGGAAACTGCACGTATTACTTCTGCCTCCCAGCCACTGGCCAGCCATGTAGCTGCAAGGGAAGCTGGCGGTGCAGTCTTTAATCTTTATCTGCCTGGGTTCAGGTGGGCACAGAGAGGGCATCCACCTGGAGACCTTCTCAGTTCCTTGTCTCCCCGAACCGGCCCGCCTTCAGGAGACTCTGTCTCGCAACCTGGGCGTGACTCAATCTTTCTTCTGGAACATGCTAGCCTGGCGGCAGTCACCGTCTCTCCCTTTGAGGGTGGGGGGAGGGGTGTGATCTGTTTTTCTCCCCCTTTCTGTAGACCTGCTTTCACCTCTGTCTGCGTGATGATCCATCTGTTCCCTCTTTCCTCACCCCTCAGGAAGCCCCTGGCTAAAAATGACCCACTGGGTCTGGACCCAGTATGACCTCTCGGTTCAGATCCCAGCCATCTTCTGACTCCGATCTGAGCCTTTTCTGTGTAAGGAGCCTGAGAGCCAGACTCTGGTCCCTGCGTCGTGCTGTCATAGGGAAATACGGCAGCAGCCAACGGGCCACACCCGCTATTGCAGGGGTCCTCAACCTTCCTCAGGCCGCGACCCTTTCATACAGTTCCTCATGCGGTGGTAACACCCCCTCCCCCTATAACATTGTTTTCGTTGCTGCTTCGTCGCTGTCATTTGGCTACTGTGATGAATCGAGGGACCCCTGTGAAAGGGCCCTTTAACCCCCACAGGGGTGGTGACCCACAGGTTGAGAACCGCTGCCCTATTGGCTCACAGACGGCGTTTCCAGCCTCCCTTGCAGTAGGTGTCTAGCCTGTGGGTTGGCGGCAACCTTGGGAAAGACAGTCTGTCTGCGCGTCAGGTTCCTCCGCTGTGAAATGCGCATGCACAGAGCAGTCCCCCCTGCCCAGAGTCAGCTTCGCCGGGGAGTTCGAGAGCTAGTGGTGCAGTGCTGAAACGCTTGACTGTGAGCCTAAAGGCGGAACCTAAAGTTCGAGCCCCCCAACTTCCCCATGGAAGAAAGATGCCACTGACAATTGCAGCCTCGGAAACCCCAGGGGCAGTTCTTCTCCATCCTCCAGGGCCGCCAGGAGTCAAGATCGAGGTCAAGAGGGGTTGGTACAGCCCAGCGGCTGGGAGCGTGGTTACTTGATGGGCACTCAGTGGAGGATGGGCCAATGATCTTGATTCGGTTATTGGGCGGGTGTGTGCGTGTGTGTGTGTGCCGAGGAGTGGGGGGCCATGTGGACGCCCTAAGATGCCCACCCCAAGGTCCTCAGGTGGAGCTAAAGAATGCTGAGGAACAGGAGAGGAGGGGTGCGTCTCCCCACTGGTCACAGAGAAAGGTGAGAAGTCACAGAGCCCAAGAGTCCAGTTCTGCCACCGTAGCAGCATGGTGGCATTTCGGGAGCTGAACAAACCGTGGTCTCAGGTAACGGGATCTTGGAAGCCTGACCAGCGGGCACCATGGACTCTGGAGGCAGGACCGAGCGAATGCACTTAGCTGGTAACTGAGAGACTGGCGGGGAGCGCTGATGACGGAGCGACTGCGCGCAGAGGTGCGAACGGGAAGGTGGCAGAGTTCAAGTCCACCCCCGAGGTGCCTCAGAAGAAAGGCCTGGCAAGCTAACTTTTAAATACAACCAGCCCCGGATAACCCAGTGGGAGCAGAGTGTCACTCTACCTCACAAGTCTGGCTCGAGTCCCCAGCTTCCCTGGCTGGCACTGGTTTGGTGTTCATCCTGGACTCCAGTGGGCCCCCACCCCACCCCCATCCTTGACGGCGGCCAGGCTGCACATTGGAGCCTTCTGTTCATTTGGACCCCCAAAGTCACGGACAGGGGTGTACACTGACATGGCGTGTCAGTTTTCCCTTGTAAAGGGAGCTCTGGGGGCATTGTGGTCATGTGCTGAGCCGGCCCGTCTGCGGGAGAAAGAGAGCACTTTCCCGTCCGGAGTTACAGGCTCGGAACCCCACAGGGGCAGTTCTGCCGAGCCCTAGAGAATGGACTCGGGCAGCAGTGAATTTTGTTTGTTGAGCTTCCCCAAACACCCTGCAGAACCCGGGGGAAATAAAACGCAAAAATGCAACTCACTGCCTGGCTCACAAGGGAGTAGCCCTGCCCCTGTGAGTTTCTGAGACTCACCCTTGACAGGCCACCCCGCTGTGGAACCATTCTGCCACCAGGAATCCCGCGAGGGAAAGAGGGAGACCGTTGAGGAGGCAGTCGCTCAGAGAGAAGCTGGCCTCACCTTGGGGGTATTTCCTTTCCTCCTCTTGGCGTCCAGCTTTTCTGGTGTCATGAGTGGCGCAATCAGTCATTACTTAACGCTCTTAGACTTTTTGAACGCTCGGTTTATTCACTGCAAGCACACCTCAAACAGTCCAAATAATTTTTAACATCAACTAGCAGAATAGGAAAACAAGAATATCAGGAAAACTGCGAAGAGTAACAGCACTCTTCGCACATACTAATATTATTCTAATAGCATCATCCCCATAAGCATTGCTTTCATCGGTGGACTCACAAGGATCAAGTAGGAGAGAACCAGTGTTGTTGAAATTCCTGGATCCAGGGGCTGAGCCCCGGTGGTACAGTGGTTGAGTGCGGGACTGCGGCCAACTGGCTTGGCAGTTCAAATCCAGCAGCAGCTCTCCAGGAGCAAGGCTGGGCTTCCCACTCCCACCAGAGGACAGTGATTGCCCCCCACCCCCAAAAGACATTCCTGGATCCGAGCTGTCTAAAAAGACCAGTTCTAACTGGTGTTTATATAATGAGTTTGGTTGATTCTTTGACATCACTGGAACTTCAGCAGCCTCCCACCAGTCCTGATCAGGGTTCCCCACATTTCTGTGGTTGCCTCTCCTGACCTCTGTTAGTTCTGGCTTCCCGCCACTTTGGAGTGGGTTAGAGTGTCACTTTTTTTCTCTTCTTTAAAAATTGAAGTTTCTTACGCTGCTTTCTATAACGTGGCTCAATGGTCTGGCAAGGAAGTTACTTCTATGATGCTCTCATCAATGGACTCAGAGCACATCTTTCCCATCAGAGGATCTCGGGGTTCTCCTGCTGTAGCTCAATCCGCAATTTCAAATGGAACCAGAGGGTGTAGCTGCACGGCATGCTGGGAACTTCGGATGGCTGAGTCCAGAATCACGAACTCCACCTGCTTGGAAGAAATGCATCCGGGAGTGGGAGAAGGGATCATTCCAGTTTCTTAAAAGGCAGGGGATTGGGCTGAGCCCCGGTGGCATAGGGGTTGTGTGCGGGACTGCGACCCACAGGGTTGGCAGTTCAAATCCAGCAACAGCCAGCAGCCCCGTGGAAGAGAGACATGGCCACAGGCTCTTGGAAGGGTGCAGCCTGGGAACCACCAGGGGCAGCCATCCTCTGCCCTTCAGGGCGGCCACACGTGCTGGCCAGTGTATTTCTCAAGAAAGGAGTCCAGGGCTGCTACCTGCCTTCCTCCATCACCACCTGGAAGGCATAGAGTGACTTCACTGTCCATTCCCTGGTCTGCCTACGGGGAAACTCAAGAGTCCAGAGTCGCCTGATTCCATTAGAGGCTGTAAGACAGGGGTTCCCAACCTTTCTCACTCTGACCCTTTCATACAGTTCTTCATGTGGGGATGACCCCCTCTCCCACCCCACCGTAACATTATTTTCATGGCTATCTTCATCACTGTCATTTTGCTACTGTGATGACTCGGGTGACCCCTGTGAAAGGGTTGTTTGGCACGTAGAGGGGTCGCGACCTACAGGTTGAGAACCGCTGCAAGAGACCTGAGGCTACCTGGCCCCCATTCCCTCACTCCATCTCTCTACCTCAGTCTGTCTCTCCCTCCTCTGTCTCTGTCTGTCTGTCTGTCTGTCTGCCTGTCTGTGTCTAGACATCCCTGTGGGGTTGGAGTTGCCGACCCGCCCTTGTCTCGGCAGTCCCCAGGTGCCCGTTTCTCACTGGAGGTTAAGGGCCTCTCCCCCAACCCCAAGCCTCTGACCCTCGTCCCCACTCCCATCCCCAGGAGGTGCGCTCGCTGCTGCGGAAGGCGGGTTCCCCCCGCAAGGCCCGCCGCGCGCGCCTCAACCCGCTGGTGCTGCTGCTGGACGCGGCGCTGACCGGGGAGCTGGACGTGGTGCAGCAGGCAGTGAAGGAGGTGAGTGGGGTCCGGTGGGTGGCGCGAGGGGTGGGGTGGTCAGTGTGGGAACCACAGCGAGACTAAGGTCCGCCCTCCCCTCCTCCTCCGCCCCCCCTCCCACCCCTCCGGCTGCCCCTGGCAGATGAACGACCCGAGCCAGCCCAACGAGGAGGGCATCACGGCCCTGCACAACGCCATCTGCGGCGCCAACTACGCCATCGTGGACTTTCTCATCGCCACGGGCGCCAACGTCAACTCCCCCGACAGCCACGGCTGGTGAGCCCCGACGGGCAGGGGGAGGGCTGGGGTGCCCATCCGGGCTGGGGCCCTCGCGCTCACTCCTGACCCCCGCCTCCCCCGTGTCCAGGACCCCGCTGCACTGCGCGGCCTCGTGCAACGACACTGCCATCTGCACGGCGCTGGTGCAGCACGGCGCGGCCATCTTCGCCACCACGCTCAGCGACGGCGCCACGGCCATCGAGAAATGCGACCCTTACCGCGAGGGCTACACCGACTGTGCCACCTATCTGGCAGGTGCGAGCCGGGTGTGGGCGTTTGCGGGGGAGGGGGGGTGGCGACAGGAGGACTTGGGGACTGTAGGGCCCGCTTGACAGGTGTGGAGCTGGGGGAAGGACAGCAGGCTGCCCCCTGCATCGAGAGGTGGACTTGGGTCTTCTCTAAATGCACTACAGTCGCATCTCAGGGGTGACCGCAGGCTGGGATTCATGTGTGGGGGCTGGACCAGGCTCCTGGGACTGAGGAGCTGGCATTAAAGTGTTCCTTCTGTGCCACCCGGACTCAACAGGTGGCCGGGTTGTTTGTGCACGCCAGGTCACACCAGGCAGTGGCTGTTTCCACTGACTCACCTGGGTTGGGGAGGAGCGTGGGGACTGTACCAGGTGTCTCCAGGGACCAATGACAACATCACCTAAAGAAGCCCAGGCGGGGCTCCTGAGCCACCTGACTGACTCCCTAAGGGGGCAACCAGGCAGGCTGTACCTGGGCCTGCCCCACTGGCCTGGAGAGACCATCTCTGCAGTTACGGGAAGCTAAGAAAGTCAAACTGTAGCCCTTGCAGGTGGGATGATAAAACTCACCACTCATACCGAGCCCCGCTGGCGTAGGTTGAGTGCGGGACTGCGGCCCACTGGGCTGGCGGTTCAAATCCAGCAGCAGCTCTCCAGGAGCAAGGCTGGGCCTCCTACTCCCACCAGAGGGCAGTGATGCCCCCCAAAAAAACAACCAGACAAGCTAAAAACTCACAACTCCAAGCCTCCAAGTGGATGTGGACTCACAGCAGTCTGTCCAGTACAACAGGGTACAACTTTCCCTGTAGATTTCCAAGACTGGTCCCTTTTTTTTTTTTTTTTTTTTGGCATCACTGCTCTCCAGCGGTGGGAGTAGGGGGCCCAGCCCCACTGCTGGAATTGAACCTCTGTCCCAGTGGACTGCAGTCCCGCGCACAACCACTACGCCACCGGGGCTTAGCCCGACTCATCCCTTTTTATAGCAGTGGAGAGCCACTTCCCCCCCCCCCACCCCCCAGGGAGCTGGGGCGGTGGTTTTGAACTGCCGACCTTGTGACTCATCCCAGTGAGGAACTACTGTGCCACCAGGGCTCCAGTGTTAGACATGTGAGGGCCAGCCTGGAGTGGCTGCGACAGGTGTTTCTGTCTCCTCTGTCAGAAAATGAGCGTGAGACACAGGGCTGTGGGGGCCAACGGGCTGTGCCAGGAAGAGACAGGTGGTGATCCCCAAAAGGGGGGAAGGTAGCACCTTTGGGGGGGAGGCATTGGGGCTCTTACGCCTGTGTCACAGGTAGGTGGAGCCCCGAGAGTCAGATTCTGAGGGTCCCTGCAGCTACCTTTGAGGTCAGCAGTCCCAAACCAGCAGCTCTTCCGAGGGCCCTGTAGGGGTCCCTGTGGTCTGAATCAACTCATGGCAGTGAGAGGCTCACACAGTCGTGGGTGGGGTGGGGTGTAGAGACTGGGGTTGGTGGAAAAAACTCCTCCAGCGCCATGGACTGAACCATTCCAGGAGGGGAGCATGGTGGACTATACCATCTTGAAAGGGTTATTGGTGCCTGTAGTGTGTAAGTGTTTGTGTGTGTGGTTTAGGATGCTAATGGGACAAAAGGGGCTGATGAGACAATGAAAGGGAGGGGGAAAGTGGGTAGGCTAGAGACTCCGAGAAAGGGATGCACTGGGAGGGGGATGGGGGTGGAATTGAACTCCAAGAGAGGAGCTGGCCCCACCTGAAGGCTTGGTGGCCCAACTGCATGCACCCATGTGTTGTCACTGCTCGTGACTTACAGGTCCTCTGAACCAGCTGGCTCCGTGGACCGAGCACAAACAAGTTTTCAAGTGACACCTCCCTCAGTCCAGAGTAGACCTGAGGGGTGGGGCCTGTCCCTCTCCCCAGCATGTCCTCTGGCTCAGCGGGTGCCTGGCTCACAGGATCGGGCTTCTTTCTTTTTATAAAGTCATTTTATTGGGGGCTCATACAACGCTTATCACAATCCACCCATCCTTCCACTGTACGCAAAGCACATTTGTACATTTGTTGCCATCATCATCATTCTCAAAGCATTTTCTTTCTGCTTAAGCCCTTGGTATTAGCTCCTCATTTTTTCCCCTCCCTCCCCACTTCCCCCTCCCTCATGAGCCCTTAAAATTTACAAGTTATCATTATTTTGTCATAGTGTACACTGTCCGATGTGTCCCTTCACCTACTTCCCTGTTGTCGGTACTCCAGGGAGGTGGTTATATGTAGATTCCTGCAATCGGTTTTCCCTTTCTCTTCTCTTCTTTTCTTTCTTTTTTTTTTTTTTGTGTGTGTGTGTGTGGCATCATTGCCCTGGTGAGAGTAGGAAGCCCAGCCTTGCTCCTGGAGAGCTGCTGCTGGATTTGAACCGTCAACCCTGTTGGCTACAGTGACCGCACACAACCACTACACCACCGGGGCTCAGCCTTTCTCCCTTTCCAGCCCACCTTCCCTCCACCCTCCCAGTATCACACTCTCACCCCTGGTCCTGAGAGGATCATCCGTCCTGGATTCCCTGTGTTTCCCGTTCCTATCTGTACCAGTGTCCATCTCCTGGTTTAACGGATCCTCTTCTTTCAGACGTGGAGCAGAGCATGGGGCTGATGTACAACGGGCTGGTGTACGCCCTCTGGGACTACAGCGCCGAGTTCGGCGACGAGCTGTCCTTCCGCGAGGGCGAGTCGGTGACCGTGCTGCGGAGGGACGGGCCCGAAGAGACCGACTGGTGGTGGGCCTCGCTGCACGGCCAGGAGGGCTACGTGCCGCGGAACTACTTTGGGGTGAGCTCAGACGCCATCTAAGGCGGAGGAGGGCATGTTTGAGGACATGGGGAAAATGAAGTCATTCGGGAGAGCCAATTATTGCTTGGGGGGAGGCTGGGAAAGACCCACGATGGTCACAGGGTGGTGGTGGTAAGAGGGAGTCCTTCACATTTAGGGAGGACACCAGGACGAGCCCCCCTTGAAGACTGAAGCGCTCGCGCGTGTGGGCGTGCATGTGTTCATGCTATTTATTGCTTATTTAATAGGTTGGCCCCCCATATATTCCGATGACCCTCCCCGATCTGGTTGGGGAGGCCAGAGAAGAATCGCAGTTGAGGGATCGGGATGGACTGGGGTTTTGACCCCACCTCCCAGTGGTTTGGGAAAGGCTAAGAGAGACCCTGCAGGAGGAGGGGTAGCAGAGGTATGGTGGGAGGCAGCCCACGGTTCTGAGTGGGGGCGATGGCCGCGGAATTTGGAGAGGCCATTGAAACCGGGCCTGGGCTGGGGCAGGGGAGCGTCCGGGCTCCGTCTGAATGTCCGGCCCCTCCAGCTCTTTCCCAGGGTGAAGTCTTCGAGAAATAAGGTCTAGCGGAAGAGAAGTCCGTTTCCACAGGACAAGCGAGAGGAAGCCGCCCTGCTGCGCCCCGACTGCGTCCCTGACTGCTGCGTCTCTGGCGTCCCAGCCCAGCCGGACGCACCTCACGCCACCGCTTCTCTGCTCGCCTGGAAGCCCCGGGAGACCTCAGCTTTAAATTTAGGAGCCCGCCTTAGGCTCCGGAGGCCAGGGGTGTGGCTGGGAATTACGGGAGGGGCGCCCCCTGACCCCACTTGCCACATCGGGGCCGGTCCAAAGCACCTCTCATGCCTTCTGCCACTGTTGCTCAAAGCCGGCCTCCGCCGCACTGTCCCCGCCCAGCAGGAAGAAGCACTGCCGTTCTATTTGCCTGAGGGACACCTGCAACCCCAGTCTGTCCCAGCATCCTGGGGACCACCGGTCCCTCCCAGGACTCCTACCATACCCCCACTCCCATTAAGTGCCTTCACACTGCTCTAGTTTGATGTTTATACCAAAAAACGGGGACTTTTTCTTTATAAATAAAGGTAGTTTGCACAGACATTGACTTGTTTCTCATGGACAGGCATATGTGTCTAAGAAAGCGTTTCTGGAGAAATTTCCCAGTGCAGACCAAGTCCACAAGTCCGATATTAGCCCATATGTCCAATAACAGCCCATAATTTCCTCTTTAGACTCACACAGCCAGGCAATAATGCCAAATGCAGGAAAATCAGACCAGCGGATGGAAGGTCTTGTGGATCCAGTGGTGGTGGAAGAATCTCTGTGCTGGTGTGGGTCTCCAGTGGCTCCTCCAGCCCCAGGGTTCTGGCTCCATTATTGGGTGTCCAAGTGGCTGGTCAACAGGAATGTCAAGCAGAGAGTGTCTGTGTCTGGCCTCCCGTGAGCCGTTTACCTCTTTGGTTCCTCCAAATGAGGTCATCAAGCTGCGACCTGATTGACAGGCTAGATTCCACCCATTCACAAGTTGGCAGGAGATGATGTAACTGCCACAAGGGGAATACCACCAGTCTACCCCGAAGTGTGTTGAATAGACCTCACAATGTGGACTCTCTTTTTTTTTTAATTTTTTTAAAAAAAATTTTAGGGCTGAGCCCCGGTGGCGTAGTGGTTGTGCGCGGGACTGCGGCCCACTGGGACGGGGGTTCAATTCCAGTGGGGGGGCTGGGCCTCCTACTCCCACCGCCGGAGAGCAATGATCCCCCCCCCCCCCAAAAATTTTTTTTTAATTTAT
>PVJH01049493.1:0-10319 GCA_004026705.1 Nesogale talazaci | reverse complement strand
CGGGATCATGTAGTCAGTTCCCTGCCTCTCTCCCTTCCGCCCCCACCTTCCCCCTACCCTCTTGGCATGGCTGGAGCAAAGCTCTGTCAAATGTGCATTGCCAACCCAAGCAGGAACACCGAGATGGGCGGCCCACCAAGGGGGTGGCCTCCAGGTACTGGGGAAGCTGGCGTGACCAAGGGACCATCTTCGATGTCCGGGTGGCAGCTGGTTCAGAGGGAGCTAGTTTGTTTCTTAAAGGGTCAGGGGGGCAGGAGGGGGAAGGGAAGATGGGGTTGCGGGTGGTAGCTGGCAGCCCCAGGTGTGAGAAGCCGTTTCAGTCTGTGGGTGGTTCCCCCCGACTAAAGAGTCGGTTGTTTCTGGGTTGTAATTTCACATCTGGGAGGAGTGAGGCGTGTGGTGCTGGTGGAGGGGTGGGGGTGGGGGTGTTTGGGGAGAATTAGCTTGTGTTTCCAACCCGTGGTGGGCAGGTCCGCTTCCCTTAACAGCCCACCTCTGCCCAGGTCTGAACACCCACCTGGGAGCAACCCCACTTGGGTTGAGAAAACCCCTCAGAACATGCCACTCTATAAAACATGAAGTTAATTTAGACTCACAGGGTTCTCGCCTGCCGGGAGAGCTGCTTCAGGCTGTCCAGAGAGGGCAGGTGGGTGGCAGAGGACACGGTCTCTGTCTCCCTGGAACATCCTGGAAGCCTTCTCATGCCACTCAGGGGATGGAGCATCTTGGGGGTACTTATTTGGGGATGTTTTTCTTTTCCTTGAGAAGCCTTGGTGATGTCTTGGTTATGAGTTGGGCATGAACACATATGGATGGAGCATTGTTGAATTGACACTTGGATATTAACAACAACAAACAAACAAACAAACAAGTAAAGAGCTCACTGTCATCGAGTCTGGTCTAGCCCACAGTGACCCTGTGGGACAGGGTAGGACTGATCGCCCTGTGAGTTTCCAAGATTTTTTACCTCTTTGCTGGAGTCAAGCACCCCCATATGTTATTCTCCCTGGAGCTTCTGGTGCTTTCAAACTGCTGACCTTGCACCTAGCAGCCAATGAGACGCTCACTGCACCACCCTTAACTGTAGACTCAGAGCTCATAACGTCGCCCCTGTGGGTTTCTGAGACTCAACTGTTTTTTGTTTTTGTTTTTTTTTAGTTTTGGGGACATCATTGCCCTCTGGTGGTGGGAGTTGGAGGCCCAGCCTTTGCTCCTGTGGAGCTGGAATTGAACCTCCGTCCCAGTGGGCCGCAGTCCCATGCACAACCACTATCCCACCAAGGCTCCTCCCTCTAATGCAAAGAGGCAGCTAAACGGACCTTTCAACCCTTCCAATCCTCTCAGACGGTGGAGCTGCTGCAGCCGCTCTCCTCACCGGGCTTCCCTCACGGTAGTGGGATGACTGTGACCCAACCTGCTTCCTCCTTTGGTTCCTGCCCCCGGTCCCCCCAGCCGCAGCTGCACCAGCAGGGCACACAAGCTGCTTTAAAGAGCAGGGACGTCGTTTCTCCCAGGTCTGAGTGAACGCTCCCAGCCAGGTCTCCAGTCTGTCGGCGTCTTCCTGGGTGGTAACCTTGGGTGCTCCTTAGCTGCCTGGGACTCTTGGCTTGTGGCCCTTCCCATAGGGCATCTGACTTCACACGTGTGTCTCTCCCCACCCCACCCCCAACTTGTTACCACGTCGGGGCTCCTGTGGCTTTCATATCCCACACCCACGGATATCTCCACCCTCCTAACCAGGAGAGGAGATTATTATTATTATTTTTTAAGACGCAACCCAGGAGCAAGATTCTATAAGATTAGAACCAGTCACCAGATATTCTGGAACCTTGGCGAACAAAGATCTTATTCGGTGCCTGCGTTGACTAAGGTCAGCCTTTCCTCTTAGCATGTTACCTATGTATGAGTATTATTATGCTTTCTAAACCTGGTCTCTGAAGGCAGGGAGTTTCTGACCCCTGGATCTAGAGTGCCCTCCCTGGTGGCCCAATGGGTTAGCATCAGGCTGCTAATGGCCAGGTCAGCAGTACAACCTTTCTCCTTGGGAGAAAGAGGAGGTTTTGTGCGCCTGTCAGGAATCACGGTCTTGGAAACCCACAGGAGTAGCTGGGCTCTGTCCCACCGGGTCGCTGGGCATCAGCATCGACTCACTGGCAACGAACGAGCCCTTTCAGGGGCTCCTGGTGGCACTGCTGAAAAAGGCATTGAACCGCTAACCACAAGCACGGCAGTTCAAATCCACCTTTGACTCCTTGGGAGGAAGACGAGGCTTTCTCTTCCCAGAAAGAGTCACAGTTCTGGAAACCCATAGGGAGGATTCTACCCTGTCCTAAGAGGTGGATATGAGTTGAATGGGACTTACTTTTTAAACAGATTCAATAGGCAACGAATTGGAGTTGAGTAGACACTACAGCTCTTATGCGTAATCCGAGATGGGGGCAAGGGGCAATGTTGGTGTCGAGAGCATTGGATTTAGATTCCCGGTGGTGGAAGGCCTGAGCAGAAGGGGAGGGAGTTCAAGAGGTCACCCAGACCCTTGGAGGAGTCACCCATCCACTCTGGTGACCAGGGGCATATTTGGTGGCTCATGTTCTCACCTGAGCTGTAAAAAAAAAAAAGTTACTTAAAAAAAAGAAGAAAGAAAGTAACTTGGGGGAGGCTTACTCTTTAGACCTGACCTCCCTGTCCTGTCAGCCAGCCACCCTCCCCTGGGACCTGCGCATACAATGAATTTACACAGCGCTTTGCTTTACAAGGTGTGACTCACATACGATCGGCCGGGAGCGGCTTACAACTGCATTGAGACATGGTTACAGCTACTGCCAGTGCCCACCGACCCTGAAGAAACAGGGGGCTTTGAGCTGCAGGGGTGGTGGGTGGTGGAGGCGGGTTAGGGTATACGCTGAGTCAAATAACCACAGCATCTCCAGACAGCTGGACGAGTCAAGAGATTCCTGTCCTTGCCCAAAGTCTCTCACGAATATCTCCCAGTTCTTCCATCACTCCACCAGCTCGAAACTGAAGGACATTGCAATATTTGACAGCTTTTAACCTACCCAAGTAGCATTCTTCTACTCATGGAATGCTGAGTAACAGATTTACTGACAAGGAAAAAAAACGTTCTTTCCTCGAATGACTGCTTGTTACCAATTACTGGGGGCTTAGGATAGTTGGAGTTCTGACAGCCTAGTGGGTTCTGGGTTGGGTTGATGACCAGAAGGTCAGTGGTTTGAACCCACCAGCAGCTCCTCAGGAGATAGATGTGGCTTTCTGTGACGTCTTGGAAACTCAAAGGGGACAGGTCTCGTCTGTCTTCTGGGGTCACAATGAGTCCGGATTGACCAGCTGGCAGTGAGTTTGGTTTTGTATCATGGTTGAGGCTGGTTTGTGGTTGATTGTTCATCCTCCATATGGAAGACCTTAGTTCAAATGCAGGAATGACACTCATGTGCAGCCACCCCTGCCTGTCAGTCGAGGCTGGAGTGTTACTGCGATGCTTAACAGATTCCAACAGAGCTTCCTAGACAATAGCCGTGTGTATCAGTCGGGTAGGCTAGAGAAACAAACTCATAGACACTCATATGTGTATAAGAAAGAGCTTTCTAGACCAGAGCAGCTGTATATTGAGAAAACATACTGGCCCAGTCCAGATCAAGACCCTAAGGCTGATATTAGCCCATATGTCTGACACCAGTCTGTAATTTCCTCTTCAGACTCAGGCAACACATTCAATGACACAGGCTAGAGGGGGGAAAGTCCTGTGGATCCAGTGGCAGTAGAAGCATCCTGGTGCTGGTGTGGATCTCCACGTGGCCTCTCCAGCCCCCAGGGCTCCATCAGTGTAGCTCCAGGTGGCTTGTCAGCAGGAATGTGTAGCAGAGAGTGTGTGTCCTGCCTCCTGGGAGGAAGACGGGAGTTCTCAGAATCCTCAGGAGAAGGCCACACCCACACCGAGGGCTCATTGGTTATGACCTGATTGACAGACTAGACTCCACCCCTTTACTCGCGTTGACATGAAAAGGTGTCACCGCCACACCCAGACACCTGAACATGCCCAGTCTAATCTGATTTTGGAAGCTCATCCGGGCGGGGTCTGGTTAGCAATTGAAAAGGAAAAAGTCCCCCAGGAGCTTTTTTGAGACTCATGAAAAGCTTGGCTCCTAAGGGTCGGATTCATAACCAATCATGACAAAGGTGCTGGACTCACAGCGTTTCCTTGGGGTGGCCATGCTTCGGGCCACCTGGATGGCAGAAGAATATGATGGCTGGGACCATGCTAAGCATGCCATGTGCATCTGTTCCTGCTCTGAAAGCTGCTTCATGCATGTTCTTCATAGAGAGAGGGATTGTGTTGGCTTGGGCTCTCTAGGGAAGCACGGCCAGTGATGCTGGTCTGTGTTGTATATGGAAAAAGATTTACATCAGGCAATGGCATACACAGTTGTAGACGGAGTGAAGTCCAGCCCAGTTCAAGTCAGCCTTCTGCTGAATCATGGAACCGGATGAACAGGAAACAGGATGGATGACTGCTCAGAGACAGCAGGGGGCACGGGCTGGTAGATGAAGAAGTCTGCAGCCAGCTGAATGAATCCACCTTTGGTAGTGTGCTGATTGGCAGCCATGCAAGAGGCGATTCAGGAATCAGACATGAGATCCAGATCCCGCAGGAGGTAAAGGATCCCAGAGGAATCAACTCGCCTCCAGGGTCTCCCTCTTAAACCAAGGGGTTGTCATCAGGATGCGCAAAGCAATGGGTAGATTGAGCGTGTGTAGTTGGCATAATCTCTAACCACCATAGGGATTAGGCATGATTGTTATTGTTAAACTTTTTATTGTGAACCAAGTGAAAGCTTACAGAACAGGTCACCCGTTTTACATTCCACAATGCGGGCATGGAAAACCCCTCCCTCAAACAGCATGGATCCCATTTCTCTCTGGGATCCCTGTCTCTATTCCTCCTTCTTTCCCAGCCATCCTGAAATCGGTCCTGAGGTAAATGCTGCCCTTTTTTATTTCAAATGGTTGGTGATTCTAAAGCACACTTATCTCCCTGGTAGATGTGTTCTCTCTGCAGGTCTGTCTTGTGTTCGGCTGAAGATTGAGCCATGGGGATGAGTTTAGTCTGACGAAGGGCCATTGTTTTTCAGTGGGGGGGGGGGATGGGGTGGAGGATCCTGCCCATGTCTATCCAATGAGTAAGCCTGGTCTCTTTGATGATTTTGCCTTTGGGTCCACAATTTCTCCCGCTCTATCCAAGCTTTTCTACTGAGATGTCTTTCAGAGCAGTTGGCGTTAGTGGCTAGGCACCATCTACTTCCTCTGGTTTTAGGGAGGTGGAGGCTGATGCTTGCTTATGTCCACTCGTCTCCTGGACTTCTGTGTGTTTTCCATGTGCATCACTTGGGTAAAGTGATCAAATGAATCGATGGCTTATAGGCATTTAAGGAGAGCCTACTGTGTGCCTAAGGCATCCTAGAGAACTCCATGTGGGGCTGTTAACCACAAGGCTGGCATCTCAAAGCCTCTGGAGAGAGAAGACTTTCCACTCTGGTAAAGAGCTGTTGTTGGGGTGAGGTGCCGTGGGATTGGTTCTGACCCACAGCAACCCTATGCACAAGAGAACAAAACACTGCCGGTCCCATCCCGTCCTCGCAAGCATGAAGAGTGACAGTCTCAGAAACCCAACAGCAGGGGCGGCTCAGCCCATGGCAACAAATCCAAAGGCAAGTGTTTTTGAGTCTATGGAGTCAATCCCATCAACCCCATGCAGTCGGGCAACTTTCAAACTCACAGCAGACGCTCACTGGTGAAGCTCATGAGGACCTTCTTCAGAGTGAGCCTGATACCTGCCCCCAACCAGTTTCCATGGAGGCAGGGTGACCTCAAAGGTGTCAGAGGTGCACTCCATTCCACAGGCTTTTCAATGACTCGGAACCTTCAAAGGCAGACCTCCAAGCGCCCTTGGGGTAGGGTCTATCCACTGCGGTTCGGTCCGGTTCATCATAGCCGAGGGCTTGCCCATTAGTGCCCTCCAGGGATTCTGGTTCTGTTCACTGCAATTGTGTCCACTCTGACTTACGCTGGCCCAATGGGACATTGCAGAACTGCCCTGGGGGTTACCAAGACTGTCAATCTTTACGGGAGCAGAAGAGCAGCTGATGGTTTCGAATTGCTGATCTTGGGGTTCGACGCTCCACACAGAACTTACTGTGACCAGAGTGCTTCCCTTGGGTCTGATGGTGCTTCCTAACTTCCAGCCCGAACATCGGTAGAGTTCCCGGCAAGTCAGGGCACATCGGGCTCCATGGTGGGATTCAGCAGGTATGCACCCATTCAACAAAACTTTATTTGGTGTTGAGTCCAGCAAAGTGGCTGTTAAGCTGACACTTGAAACCTGGGTTCTCTCTAAGCAATGTGGAAGCCACCAATTTACATTCCTTATGTTCATCTGTGCAACTCTGTCTCTTCATCTCATTGTGTGCTCCTCTTTCCTTGTTCTTATTTAAGGAGTAACTGTAACTACTAGTTTGCTTTTCTGTACATCATACGCACACACACACATTTAGGGCAGCATACCAGTTATTAAAGGATTTCAATATTACCACTGGTTGGGTTCCCCGTTTCAGCCTAGGAGTGCTTTGACACTTCACTTTACTGTCCTTAGAGACTTTCTTTGGTATCCAAAAGACCAAAGCGAAGGTTGACTCTGGCCTTCCTGAGGTATCTGAGATTATGCCGGATGATAATGGAGGTCCCTTAGGAAGATACAAGCAGAGAAGACAAAGGACAAGAATTTCCAAAGGAAACACGTGGGCCTGGCTCTTCTGCACCTCCAAAGGTTCTGACCCAAAGGTGTAAGCACGTGTGGGAAGGACTTTGATGTTCTTGGAACCCGAGTTCCATGGTGAAGCCCAGTTGGCTGGGGGCCACCTCCAGTCGCAGCACTCCTTCTGTGGCTTCTGCTGGGATTGTGACCTTTAGCCAACACAGGGAGGTCTAGGCGTCTGCTTATATTGGAACAGTCTCTGGTAGCCCTGATTAGGGGCAGAGGTGAACTTTCAGATCCCACTCCCTCCCTGCGATACAGTTCATGCTGACGCATTGCCACCCTAAAGGATAAAGTAGAACTGCCAAGACTGTCACTCGATGTACTAGAAAGCATCGTCTTTCTTCTGTGGAGGGGCTGGTGGTTTCAAACTGCTCACCTTGCGTTTTGCAGCCCTATCTGTAACTACTATGCCACCAGGGCTCCTGTTCCAATCATACAGGACCACATAAAAGTGGAAGTCACAGAAACACAGAAATCAAAGACTATCGGGGAAAAAAATAACCAGAATCCAGAATTTAGCCTGATATATTGGTGGACATTCTTCCATCATTAATTAGTCTGTTCTCCTCCCTGGACACACACATGCCCATGTTCTTGTGAACCTTAAGTACTTCCTTTCAGAGAAGGGCGGTTGTTACTAATTTAGTAAATCGCCCACTTGAATAATTTCTAAAATGTATCTGTTACCCACAAAATACCATGATGATCAATCTGGCAGGTCAGATTTCTTTTAATGCCATAGGATTATTTTTGAAGAATAATTGACTAGACAGTAGCTACAGGGTTGCCTGCTTATTCCTAAGGCTCACTCAACTCAATCCAAACCAACCCAACTTAACTCAACCCAACCTAACCCAACCCAACCCAACCCAACCCAACCCAACCCAACCCAACCCAACCCAACTCAACTCAACTCTCTACCATTGAGTTGACTCATATTGATCTTAAAAAGATTGGGTAGAACTGGCCCTATGTGTTTCCAAGACTGTAGCTCTTTTTTTTTTTTTTTAGGCATCACTGCCCTCAGGTGGTGGGAGTAGGAGGCCCAGCCTTTGCTCCTGGGAGCTGGAATTGAACCTCTGTCCCCGTGGGCCGCAGTCCCGCGCACAACCACTACGCCACCGGAGCTCAGCAACTGTAGCTCTTTTACAGGAATGAAAAGCCCCATCTTTCTCTCAGGGAACAACCGGTAGTTTCCAAATGATGGACCTTGCATATCACAGTCCAGTATGTAACCTCTATACTGCTAGGGGTTCCTGTGCTCACGACTCTCCAGGAAAGACGTGGTCCCACTGGTATCTGTACAGGGTCACCATGTTCCACGTTAATACCCCTGGCTTGGGAAGCCTTGGTTTGCCCTTAGCCATTCTAAAAGATAATGCCTTGAGTCTCTTTTATTGTTTCCCTCTTTTTCCAACTCTTCACTGTGAGTTGGGTGGTGGTTTACAGATGGAGCCCAGGTGCCCGTGTAGGCACATTTTGCTCTGTGGCCCTGCCCTTAACCCTCACCTGGCCACAGGGCTCTCCGCATATCCTCCCTGTTTTTTACCTTTCCCTTGACCTTTCCTTCCTGCCTTCTCAGTTTTAGCCATCTGCACAGTTCTTCCTGCAGGTCCTGTGGGGTTGCTTGGTTTAAGGCGATTGACCATCCTGCCATTACTGTACACCTGGTAGGCTGGTCCATCCTGTGGTTAGGTGATGAGCCACGATGGGGAACTCAGCTTCACAACTCCAGGTCTCAGAGCAATGACTCAGGCTTCCACCAGCCTTTCACTGACCAATAAGTCAGGACTCTTCGATGGCTTTGGATTCTATTCCAAATTTCTCTCACATTCTACATATGCGCCCTATTGCGATCCATTTTAGAGCACTCAGCAGCGGGTTAGCCAGGCACCATGCCCTTCTGCTGGAGAAGTGGATAAAACTCTGGGACACGAACTGAAAGATCAGAAGTTAGTTCAGACCCATCCGCCATTCCCTGTGCTCATCAAACTTCGTCTTGGATCGCTCAGGGAGCTGTTCTGTGCCCTCTGAGAAGGTCATGATCAACGCAGCAGCAGGGGGATTTCTATCATGCCCCATGGACTCCATGGCAGTGAGCTTGGAGTTTTTTCTTTGAGGGACAATTTTGCCAGCAATATAGTGGCAGCGTTTTTGTTTGTTTGTTTGTTTCTTTCTTTCTTTCTCTCAGGATGGTGTATCTGTCACCCTGGTGCCTTTGTGCCTGTGTGGTTTCTGCTGAGAAGTCAGCGTTCCATTTTGTTGGTTCTTCTCTGTAAACTACCTTTTCTTAGCTACCTTCAAGATTCACTGGCTTTGGCAAATCTGATTGTGAGATGGCTTGGCGATTTTCTTTTTCCTTTTTTTGGGTTGGGGGGGGGCGCATCACTGCCTTCTGGTGGGAGTGGGACGCCCAGCCTTGCTCCTGGAAAGCTGCTGCTGGATTTGAACCACCAAGCCAGTGGGCCGCAGTCCTGCACTCAACCACTAAGCCACCAGGGCTCAGCCCTGGCGATTTTCTTTTGAGAAAATCTTTTGCCTTGGGAGGAAAGGGGGTGAATCCTAGGGCTTTGGCACAAGACGTTGGAGTGTTCGGGCCACTGGAAACCAAGACTTTTCCCTGTGGGGGCAAAATGAGAGGTCTGTTGTGATGGGATTTCTATTTAAAAATCATTTTATTGGGGGGGGGGTGTGTCTTACAACGCTACGTTGTAAGTCCATGTTACAATGTTCCAGTTCATGCATCAGTTGTATCTGACATATTTGTACATAGATTCCATCACTCTTTTCTAGACATTGACTTTCCATTGAGCCCTTGGAATCAGCTCCTCTCCTCCCCCACCCCAGCCCTCATGGCCCCTTGATAGATCATTAATTATTTTCAAATCTCACACCCACCCCTGTCTCCCTTCCCCTCTGGTTTCTGTTGTTCTTCCCCCTTGGCTGGGGTGTGTGTGGTTCAGTGCCAGTCATTGCAGTTGGTGTCCCCCTCCATCCCCACCTCTTCTCACCCTCTTCCTACCCTTTTGGTATCTCTATCCCATTCCTGTTTCTGGACTCCATGGGCTGTGAGATTTATCTCTTGCCTATACCTATGTCCGTGCTCCCATCTAGTCTAGATTGGGAGGAAACACTGGGGCCATGATAGTGCACGCATGTGTGTGTAGGTCTCAAGGGATCGTAGGTATGCTGTGTGACCCATTAGTGCTCTACTGTGTTGTGATTGGCTCATCCCCTTCAAGCGAACGGGGTGACAAAGAAATCACTGTTGATCCCTGTGGAGATGCTGGAGTGCTGGAAGAAAGGACAGACGGAGTCTGACTGGTGAGGGAAGGCCATCTAATCTGGCTTCCCTGTGTGTGCCAGCTCAGGTTGACGAGAGAAACAAATCCAGTGGCACTCGTCTATGTATATCAAGACGTGATTATTTATCAAGCAAAACATCTCAGCCCAGTCCTGATCAAGTCCAGAGTCTGATACTATTCCGTAA
>PVJH01049492.1:0-10301 GCA_004026705.1 Nesogale talazaci | reverse complement strand
TGGCCTCTCTGATTTCTGCCTCTGTGAAACTTCTGTTTAATTCCTTTGCCCATCTCCTCAGTGGGCAGTTAGTTTTGCTCTTTTTGGAAGCTATCAGGGTATTATAGATTTTAGTAATAAGACCTTTATCTGATTTGTCATTGCCAAAGATGTTTTCCCAGTCTGTCTGCTCTCTTATTACTCTCTTGGTGAATTCTTTCAATGTGCACAGGTGTTTTATCTTTAGTATATCCCATTTGTCTATTTGAGCCTCCTCTGTGTTTGTGTCTTTCCCTATTTCTGTTAGCCTATGTAGTCCTTGTGCCAGTGTTCTCATATTGTTCCCAATTCCCTCATTGATGGCCCTAATAGTTTGGGGTTTTACTTCAAGGTCTGTAATCCACCTTGAATTTATTCTAGTGCATGGAGTGAGGTAAGGATCTTGCTTCATTTTTCTACACCATTTTTTTTCCAGCATCACTTGTTGAAAAAGGCATCTGTTTCCCATTTGATACTTTTGGGGCCCTTATCAAAGATAAGTTGTCTGTATGCTTGTGTTTTTATTTCTGGATTTTCAGTTCTTTTCCATTGATCTGAGTATCTGTCATTATGCCAATACCATGCTGTTTTGACCACTGTGATTATATAGTATGTGCGAAAGTCAGGTAGGGCAAGCCCTCCTACGATGTCCTTCTTCTTGAGGAGTTCTCTACTAATTCTGGGCTTCTTCCCTCTCCATATGAAGTTATAAATCATTTTTTTCATTTCTTTGAAGAAGGAGGATGGTATTTGTATCGGTATTGCATTAAACTTATATAATGCCTTGGGTAGGACTGTCATTTTGACTACATTGAGTCTTCTGATCCACGAGCATGGGATATTTTTCCATTTCTTGAAGTCATTCTTGGTTTCTTGTAATAGTGTTCTGTAATTTTCCTCATACAGATCGTTTGTTCTTTTTGTCAGGTATATCCCTAGATATTTCAATTTATGCTTAGCTATTATGAAGGGTACTTCTTTTTTTATCTCCTCTTCTGTGGTCTTATCTGATGTGTACAGCAGACCAATTGACTTCTGATTGTTAATCTTGTATCCTGCCACTCTGCCATACTCCTCTATTCTTTCCAGTAATCCCTTTGTGGAGCTTTTGGGGTTTTCCATATATATATATATATATATATATATATATAATCATATCATCTGCAAATAATGATAATTTCACCTCTTCCTTCTGCCTTATGTTGTTAGCTAAAACCTCCAGTACGATATTGAATAAGAGAGGGGACAATGGACATCCTTGTCTGGTCCCCTTTTTCAGTGGGATTGTGTTTGTCTTTTCTCCATTGACTATCAGATTGGCTGTTGGTTTTTCATATATAGCTTGTGTTGTCTTGAGGAATTTTCCTTCTAGTCCCATTTCTTGAGTGTCTTAAACACGAATTGGTGTTGAATATTGTCAAATGCTTTTTCGGCATCTATGGCTATAACCATATTATTCTTATATTTTTTCCTGTCAATATGGTGAATGATACTAATTGTCTTTCGTATGTTGAACCACCCCTGCATTCCAGGTATGAACCCCATTTGGTCTTGGTGAATTATTTCTTTTATATACTTTTGTATTCTATTGGCCAGTATTTTATTAAGGATTTTTGCATCAATATTCATTAGGGATATTGGTCTGTAACTCTCAATTCTTGTGGGATCCTTGCCTGGTTTGGGAATCAGTGTTATACTGGCTTCATAGAAGGAGTTTGGGAGTTTGCCATATTTTTCTATGCTTTGGAAGAGCTTGTGTAGGGTTGGTGTCAGTTCTTCCCTGAATGCTTGGTAGAATTCTCCTGTGTAGCCATCTGGTCCAGGTGATTTCTTTATTGGTAGTCCCTTGATAACCTTGTCTATTTCTTCTATTGTTATGGATCTGTTAAGATTCTTGACATCTGGGCTGAGCCCCAGTGGCGTAGTGGTTGTGCGCGGGACTGCGGCCCACTGAGACGGATGTTCAATTCCAGCAGTGGGGCTGGGCCTCCTACTCCCACCACCGAGAGCAGTGATGCCCCCCGCCCCCTCCCCCCCAAAAAAAAGATTCTTGACGTCCATTGGAGACAATCTAGGAAGAGATTGCTTTTCCAAGAATTTGTCCATGTCTTCCATGTTGTTGGGTTCATTAGAGTATAGATCTTTGTAGTATTGACTATTCTTTTGATTTCATTAGGATCAGTTGTGATAGCTCCTCTTTCATCCCTTATTCTTGCTATTGAAATTTTCTCGCTCCTTTCTTTGGTTAAGTCTGCCAATGGCTTATCAATTTTGTTAATTCTTTCAAAGAACCAACTTTTAGCAGAGTTAATTTTTCCCATTGTTTTCTTATTTTCCCTCTCCTGAATCTCAGCCCTGATTTTTATTATTTCTTTTCTTTTGCTATTAGTGGGATTATCCTGCTGACTCTGCTCCAGTTGTTGTAAATTCTGTGTCAACGTATCAGTTATGAGATGCTCTTCCTTTCTCAGGTGTGCCTGTATTGCAATGAAACTTCCTCTTAAGACTGCCTTTGCTGTGTCCCATAAGTTTTGGTATATCGTGCTTTCATTCTCATTGGTTTCTAGAAATTTTTTAATTTCCTCTCTGACCTGGGCCAGCACACATTCCTTTTGCAATAGAGAATTATTCATTCTCCAACTATTTTCTCTAGTTCTCCTTACCTTCCTTTTGTTGATTTCCAACCTTAGGGCACAGTGGTCTGACAGTGAGTTCTGTATGATATCAATATGCTTAAATTTATGTAGATTCTCCTTATGCCCCAGTATGTGGTCTATCTTCGAAAAACTTCCATGTGGGGCTGAGAAGAATGTGAAGATATCTACCAAGTCAAACTGTCTAATTGTAGTATTTAGATCTCTCGCCTCCTTGTTGAGTTTCTTTCCCTGTGATCTGTCCTTCTCAGAGAGTGGTGTGTTGAAGGCACCCACTATAATTGTTGGGACTGTAATTTCTTTTTTCATCATATGAAGTGTTTGGCTTACATATTCTGCAGGTCTCTCATTTGGGGAATATATATTTAAGATGCTTATTGGATCATGGTCTACCCTTCCCTTAAGCATTATATAGTGTCTTTCTTTGTCTCTTATTATGGTTTGCACTTCGAGGTCAATTTTATCTGATACTAGGATTGCTACTCCAGCTTTTTTGGAATTGCTGCTTGCTTTGATTCTCAATATATTTTTTTCTGTGATACTAAGATGTGTCTCCTGTAGGCAGCAGATTGAGGGGGTGTATTTTCTAAGCCAGTCTATTAATTTCTGTCTCTTAAGGCCTGAATTCAATCCATTAATATTTAGGGTAAATACATCTATCTGTGCACTCTGTGTTGTCATTTTATCGCTCTTGGATTGGATGGTTTTCTATTTCCATGGGTTGTGTCAATGTCTGTTTGTGGTTCATTCTTGCCTTTCTTCCATCTCTGAGCCAGAGTTATCTTGGGGGCTGTTTGTTATCCCTTTGACTGTTTCTGCATGTGTTAGGTCGTTGTTGTTGTTCTTCTCCCAGTGGGTCGGTGAGAATCTTTTGTAGGGCTTGGTTTCTTTTGGCATATTCTCTGAGATTTTCCTTGTCTGGAAAGACTCTCACTTCTCCATCAATTTTGATAGATAATTTGGCTGTATAGACTATTCTTGGGTTTGCATCATGTTCCTGCAATTTTCAGAATATGCTGCTCCACTCTCTCCTCTTCTTCATAGTTTGCATCGATAGGTCCGAGCAGATTCTTATCTGTTTGCCTTTATATGTGATTGCCCTTTTTCCCTAGCTGCTCTCATAATTTTCTCTTTTTCTTCATAATTGGATAGTTTAACAACTATATGTCTTGGTGTTTTCTTCTTGGGGTTTAGTCTAGCTGGTGTTCTTTCCGCCTCCTGTATGGTTATATGGCTTTCATTCATTAAGCTAGGGAAGTTTTCCTCTAAGCATTCCCTCACTATTTTGGATGTTGATTTTCTTGATGCCTCATCCTCCAGCAGACTGATAATCCTAGTGTTGTTTCTTTTCATAGTATCAGCCAGGCATCTAATATTTTCTTCTGCTTCTCTCAAAGACTTGTTAGATTTTTTTTCTCCCATTAATTAATTTCTACTTGTGAGTCTTCTAGGTCACTTGTCCTGTTTTCTGCCTCCTCCATTCTCTGGCCGAAATCTGAGAGCTTACTATTAGTTTTTGTTAGCTCACTCTTTAGTTCTTGGATTTCCCTTTGGTGCATGGCCTTTATCTCCTGTATCAATTCTTCTTTCTTCTTAAGAGCTGCATACGTGTTAGTAACATCTTGAAAATTTCTTTCTGTGGTTGATCGATCTCCGCATTTTCTATGACTGCTGTTGGGTCCAGCTGATGTTCTTGCATCGAGTCCAGTTTCTCTTTTCTTGATATTGTGGAAGCGGCTAGCTGTTTTTTGTTTGATTTATCAGTATTAGGTGGCATTTCCCTTGGTGTTTTGTGGCCCGGGGGTCTCTCTTTAGGAGGCTGGTCTTATATTATAGCTTTCCTCAGGAACTGTTTGCAGCTAGGCCTTGCAGATCTGATGGAGCGTGTTGGCTGAGCAAGGGAGTGGGTTTAGGGGGTGGGTTGGGAGTTGGGTGATCTGTTCCTGCCTTAGGGGCGCTTGCCACAGCTAGGTGGGAAAAAAATCCTCTAGCACTCTGGGGTGGGGAGGACGGGCTGGCTGTTTACCCAGGAGACAATGTAAAGTGGACCTCCCTGTCATGGGTCTTGGGCCGGGCGCCCTGAACGGGCAGCGTCTATGAGGAGTGCCAGGGACTGTGGGAACGCGGATGTTCCTGTCGCTCCTGTTAGAAAGTGTGGCCCAGGTGGGCAGGCTTGGCTTTAGGGGATGGCTTGATCTTATCCTGGGCGGAGTCCTTACGGTGCGCCTGGGCACGGGCCTCCTGGGTGGGGGAGGGGCTGGCCCACCATTGTGCTGGGGACACAGGAGTCCCTGGGGGTGGGGAGTGAGAGGTGTGGGTCTTCGTGGAGTGTCCCCTGGGCACCCAGGGCACCTTGGGGTGGGGAGGACTGGTCAGCGATTACGCGCGGGTGCTGATTAACTGCGGGTCCCTGATGTCATGGTCGCAGAGCGGGCGCCCTGGATCCCGCCGGCACAAAAGAACCCGCAGAGTCCGTGGGGAGCGCGGGCGTGCGGGTCGCGTCTGCTCCTGGTTCAGAGGAGGGCTCTGAGCGTTCCTGGAGTCACAAAACCCAATTCGAGAGCCCCACCCTTCCCCTTGTCACCCCCACTCACCGATCTCCAGGAGCTCCGGGAGTGGGCTTCCTATCTGGCCGCCATCTTCCCTCGGTCTCCGTCAGACACATTTTATGGTAGCAAGCTCACCTCCGCCCCTCTTGGTGGTCCATGCCGAAATGGGAGAAAAGAAAGAGGAGAGCAGAGGGCATGTTGGGATATTTATAGGTAGCCACAATGCATGCATGTAGTTACATATGTCACAAGGTGGATGGTAACTAGGGTTCGGTCCCCTAAAACCTGCATTAGGGGAAGACAAGGTGGGGGGTACTTGGATGCCACAGTGGAAGGAGATAACCAAAGAATTGATAGGTAGCCGGCATAGCAAAAGGGGGCATCCATTAGAGGTGAAAAAACGATGGCACGGGGCTGAGCCCCGGTGGCGTAGTGGTTGTGCGCGGGACTGCGGCCCACTGGGGGGGACGTTCAATTCCCGCAGTGGGGCTGGGCCTCCTACTCCCACCACCTGAGGGCAGTGATGCGCCCCCCCCCAAAAAAAAAAAAAAAGAAATTGGCTCTTTGAAAATACTAACAAAATCACTAAACCAATGGCAAATCTAACAAAGGAAAAGACTAAGAACAAACAAATAAGAGATGAAATGCATGGTGACATTACAACAGAACTGAATGAGATTTACAAAAATAATCACTGAGCACTATGAAACAGCTTATTCCAACAATTTTTAAAATCTAGAAGAAATGGATAAATTTCTATAAAGGCAATATGTACCTAAACTGTCACATTCTAATTCAGAGAACCTCAACAAATCTACAAGTACAAAGATCTGATGTGCAGTACCAGCCTCCACAATTGAATAGTTTCAAGGGGTGGTTATTTAATTGAGGGATAAAATTAAAGAGACATTAGACAAGATGAGACACACAATTTCTCACTTCCACAACAACACCCATGATTTCAGCAGCCAGGTCCATGCAGAGAGAGGAAGACAGAGAGAGAGAAGATATTTCCAATCGTGGCTTATATACATTCTTTGTTACAACATGCAACACACCCTAATTACATCATAACAGGAAGGGGCTTTACCATTGACATACATGCAATAAAGAGACAAGCTAGAGATGTAAACGAGCTGGGGTGTACATGCAATAGGAAGGGGAGGTGCTAGGGGTACACATGCGACAAGATGGGCACACTCAAAAGTCAAGATGACAGTCTAACCTTGACCCTCCTTGAGTTGGTTTGACCCTGTCTTAGGGCCCTTCTTCATGGGAAAAGGCACTGTCCTAATCAGCAGGGAGTGGGCCCCACCTAAGGTGGAACCGATATGAGGGAGAAAACCTAGAAGCGGTTGACCTCCCAGTGCATAGTCACTGACCATGTGCTAGCAAACAGTGTCTTAGCCTTGACATATAATATGGGGGGGGGGGCAGCCTAGGGTGCACCCTTTCTGTTTCCCAAAAGCTGTTTTTGGGACCCTCTCCTGAGCATGTGGAGACACACCTGCTCAACGAACAGCAGCACTGCTTTCCAGAACCCCTCCTCTGCCTGCCCAAGACTCCCCAAAAAGTCCCCGCCTTTTGGACCAACTCCTCCATGACATGGAGAGTCAGCAGAATGCCCAGCAGAACCAGGCTTGAATCTGAGCTGCCACTACAACTGCCCATCAGCGAGGCGCTCTATCGGGGTACCTAAAAGACAACACAAGTGCGAACATTCCACTGAAACACTCTGAAAACACCAATAATACATTAAAAGGGTGTTTTTTTTTTGGGGGGGGGGGACATAACTGCCCTTTGGTGATCGTGGGAGCTACCCAGCCTTGCTCCCGGAGAGCTGCTGCTGGATTTGAACCACCAAGCCAATGGGCTGAAGTCCAGCACTCAACCACTATGCCACTAGGGCTCAACCCCAAAGGTTTTTTTTAAGTGCTTAAAAGCATCAAAAAGGGCTGAGTCCCGGTGGTGTAGTGGTTGTGCGCGGGACTGCGGCCCACTGGGATGGAGGTTCAATTCCAGCTCCACGGAGCAAAGGCTGGGCCTCCTACTCCCACCACCAGAGGGCAGTGATGCTTTAAAAAAAAAGCTTCTAAAAATATCTTTAACATCATACAGATGCCCAAAATAACAGCAAAAAAACACTGAAAACCCTAATAAAAAATAAATCCTTGAAAAAACATTCTAGGGCTGAGCCCCGGTGGCATAGTGGTTGTGCGCGGGACTGCGGCCCACTGGGATGGAGGTTCAATTTCAGCACCACAGGGGCAAAGGATGGGCCTCCTACTCCCACCACCAGAAGGCAGTGATGTCCAAAAAAAACAAAAAAGAAAAAACATTCTAAAGCACTACTTAAAAAAGAACCTACCACAGCTTAAATCCCATAAAAAGCAAACTAAAGTATTATAAAACACACAAAAGCCTCTAAAAGTCCCTTTAAAACACCCTAAAGCAAGAGAGGAAGAGAGCCACGATCAACAACACATAACCCACATTCCCTTCCACGGAGGAGAACAGCAAGAAACAGGGAAGAAGGAGACAGCGGTTGGTGTGAGATATGAGAATAATAATGTATCGAGGGGCCATGAGGGTGGTGCGGGAGGGAAAAAAAGGGGGAACTAATACCAAGGGCTCAAAAGAAACTAAATGTCTAGAAAAGAATGATGGCAACCTACGTACAATATGCCTGATACAATTGATGTGTGGATTGCAGTTAGAATTGTAAGAGCTGACAATAAAATGATCTTTTCATATAGTGTGTGGGGTCTTAAAGGTTTGGGGTAAACAAGCAACCATCTAGCTCAGGAGCAACAACGCCTACCATAAAAAAGCACACCAGCCTGTGCGACCATGAGGTGTTGAAAGAAAGAGGTATCAGGTATCAAAGAACAAAAATAACGTCAATATGTGCCCACCTGCCCAATACAATCACTGAAGACAAATGGGTACAGAGGCAAACAGAGTGGAGGAAGATGATGGTGCCCAGCTACCAAAGCATAAAGCGTCTGGGGTCTTAAAGGTTTGAAGATAAACAAGTGGCTGTTTAGCCCAGAAGCAGCAAAACCCATATGGAAGAAGCACACTAGCCTGTGTGATAAAGAGGGGTCGAAGGGAGCAGGTATGGAGCATCAAAGAACAAGAATCACATCACTATGAATGAGGGGGAGAGCAGGGTGGGGACCCGAGGTCCACTTTAGAGCAATTGGACACCCCATTACAGAGGAATCTCGGGAAGGAGACAGGCCAGTCAAGGTGCAGTGAGGTAGCGATGAAGCATACAACTTTCCTCTAGTTCCTGAAGGCTTCCTCCCCCCAACTATTGTGGTCCCAATTCTACCTTACAAATCCAGCTGGACTGGAGAGATTGGAACTGGAATTATGGGGAACTCTGGACAGATTAACCTCTTGGGGTTAATGGTGAGATTGGAGTTACCAGATGGGTGGAGAGAAGGTGAGATAGAGAGAGGGAGGCCACTAAAAGGATCTACACATAACCTCCTATCTGGACAACAGACAACAGAGGAGTGGGCGAGGAGAGATGTCAGGCAGTGTAAGATATGACAAAACAAAAATAATTTATAAGGTATTGAGGGTTGGTGGGGGAGGAGGAGCAAGGATGAAGGGAAAAGATGAGAAACTGCTATCAAGGGCTCAAGTGGAAAAGTGGATATTTGGAGAATGATAATGGCAGCAGGCAAGTGAATGTGCTTGGCACAGTATATGTATTTATGTATTGTGAAAATCAATGTATGTATCCCCAATAAAACAATTTGAATAAGTAAATAAAAAAAGATGATCTTTTCATAAATAAATAATTAAACTTCACAATAAACTAAAATCAAACACTCCTGGGTCATGAACCTTTCACATCAGAGTGCTACACTAGCCAGGACTGAGTGAGAAGCAGAAGGAAGAGGATTTTCCCTAGAAGGGAATGCCAGCCCTGAATCCACTGACCTCTATGCTCCTCCTGCCCATCCACAGGTCCTCTAGCTCCAGCAGTCAACAGGCCAAGAGAGACGGTTTTGCCAGCAAGCCCCTGACCTCCAATCCTCTGACTTCCCCACCCACTGCTGAGCAATCTACTTCCAGCAGCTGGAGGTTCTCCTGGTGCTGCTCCTGCCAGTCCAGGACAAGCACACACACCAGGACCACAGCCTCGCTGTGCAGAAGGTGCAGGCAGGGCGGGCTCCTCAACAGACCCTCCACCAGGGGCTCCAGCTCAGCTCTCCTTAAGCAGCGTCAGAAACCTCTGCACTCGCCTCAGACGGAGGTTCCTGCAGTGACACCGAGGGCAGTGGGAGGCACGTGCTCAGAGCACTGCAGGGCCAGTCTTCAAACCAGCCTGATGAGTCTCGTGTCCCCAAGAGCAAAGAACCCTCCCGAGAGGCAGGGTGTGTGTGGCCTGCTGGCACCTCCTTTCAATCCCCAAAGGCCTTTGCCAGAACCATGGGTCACAAGCTGAACCATCCAGCCACCCTGTCCCTCATTTCTCTGACCCTGTGTTGTCTGTGCAGCGGTTAAAACCTGGCCAAAAAGCTCCACCTCTCTGCCATGGTGTGGGAGGTGGCTCTGAACTGCAAACCTTGTGGATTGTAGCCCAACGTGTAACCACTATGCTGCCAGGTCTCCTCTAAATCACCACATGAATAACTCCAAACCACTAGTCTCTCCACCATTGAAAGACTCGGCAGAGTCACAACCTCTGACACCCACAAGGGCAGTTCTAGCCTGTCCTACAGGGTCGCTGTGAGTCTGCCTCAACTCCATGGCAATGACTTTAGTTTGGTACTGACCAGACCACAAAGACCACTGGCAGGGCCTTGCCTGGCTTCTGGCTGCCCTGACTCTGCATACAGCACTTCCCCATAACAACGTCTGATTCTCCTCCACCCTCGGGATAGGGGACGGCTCTGCTCTGGGTCTGGGGTCCCCCAGCCTCTGCTACGTGGACACCATTGCCTTCTGGCCCCACATCACATGCTGGTCCAGGGAAGCAGTGGTTGAGTGGTCAGCTGTGACATTACCCTTTTGGGAGGTTCCAGTTCTCATCTGACTCTGAGACACCCTCAGTATATTC
>PVJH01049491.1:0-10293 GCA_004026705.1 Nesogale talazaci | reverse complement strand
TTGCTTCCTTCTACTCCCTCATTGATGATCCTGTCCTCTAAACTGGGAAGCCTTTCATGGAGTCCCAAGAACTCTGACTTCTTGTTCCCCAAGGTTGTCTGAAGGAAGTGGCTTCTGGAAGTATAGGGTTCACCTTGTGGTGCTGGTGGCCATGTCCCCCTGCCCACCTCCTCCATCCTTCAGGGATCATTATCCTTCCGTCTCTTTGTCCCTTGTCTTAAAAAGAGTTGTTTAATATAGTTTGATATATTTCTATATATCAAAAGGATGATTTGGTTATTTTACTCTTAGGACAAGTTTGTTCCTATTATTCCATTATCATTGAAAGCAGATTTTAGCATTATTTTTTAAAACCAATAAACTAATAGTGGATGATGATGTTAAATTATTGAGTAGCAATAAGCATTAAAAGTACTGATTGTAACTAATGTCATTGAATAATTTGACAGACGTTACCAAATAAACACCTAACTTGTGTCAACTTTCATTAAAAGTACAGTGAAGCATTATTTAAAAAGGAATCATTAAAATGCTGTAGACTGGAAAAGAAAATATACTTTGCATGGATTAAGAGTAAATACATGCTGTTTGTGTGAAGTCTTGTTCAGTAATATGAATATACATAAAAAGCATTTCTCCTTGTCAGCCATGCTGAGATATATCATGGTCTAGTATTAGCTGTTGTTCTTAGTTAATGTAGAGTCAGGACCACCCCAGGCCCAGTCCTACACCCGCTCTCTGACTACTTTCAGATCAGACCCTTGGGGTCCATAGAGTTTCTTGGGGCCCACAGATATTCTGTTAAGGCTTGCCAGGCCATCTTTCTTACTCCATCTTAGTGTGGAAATTCCCCTGTAACCTGTTTAATCAACATCACAGCAACATGCAAACCTCCACTGGCCGATTGGTGGTAGCTGCCCATAAGGTGCCCGGGCTAAGAATCAAGAATTCTGTCAGTAAACCACTAATGTCTTCTAGTAGAAGTCCAAACCAAAGCAAACTCACTGCCACCGAATTGATTTCAACTCATACTGACCCTCTAGGACTGAGTAGAACTGTTCCCTGGGGTTTCTGAGGCTGTAAATCTTTACTGGAGCAAAAAACCTCAGCTTGCCCACTATGCACTCGGGCTCCTTTCCTTTGCTCTCAGGAATGTAGGCTCCCTAAACCAATGTTTGTGAAATATCTTATAGGTTTGCAGTATTTTAGATTGAGATATAACCATGACTTTATCCATTAAGAAATATTAAATGATTATCCATTGTGCATGATAAAGTTGAGTTGCCCATATGAATCAGAGCTGATTCAAAAGATTCAGAGATCGCAGAGGAGGGAGGCTGGCAGAGGTGGCAGAGTGTGGGGGAATCTATGCGGAAATCACTGCAGGATCAGAGATTATAAAAGTGGGGCTATGCAGGACCTATATAAAGAATCACAGCTTGTTCCATGTACTCATTAACACACATGTATTTTCAGCTCTATAATGCCCTCAAAAATATCAACAAACAAACTCCCTCACAGGGTTTACGTTCTACTTGGATAAATGCAAATAAACAATGGGTATAATGCATAAGCAAATAAGCTATGAGTTAAGTACTAGGTGAGCAGCAACACGAGGAGGGTGAGGGTAGTAAGGGGGAACTGAACACAGCTACTGGCACATGGCCCCATCCCTGGGGGTCAGACAGCAGAAAAAATGGGCGAAATGAAACAGCTGTCATTATAAGATATGAAAAAAAAGAGAAGAATTTATAAATTATCAAGGGGGCATAGGAAAGAGAGGGTGGGAAATGAGAAGCTGATGCCAGGGGCTCAAGTAGAAAGAAAATGTTTTAAAAAAGATGCAAACATATGTACAGATGTTTGAAAAAATGGAAAAATGTATGGATTGTGATAAGAACTGTAACAGCCCCAATAAAATTAAAATTTAGATTTAAAAAGCAAAACAAAACAGTAAGTACTGTAGGAGAAAAGTAGAGGAAGGGAAAAGGAGATTAGAAGTGGGCCCTGCCAGTTCGATTTTTAAGTGGTAGCTATTATGTAGGATAGACTCAAGATCTTAATAAAATATGATTTATCTATTATACAAATACTAAAACTATTGGAGCATAACTAGAATCTTCAATCCATCCTGAAATTCAGATCTTTGGATACTGCATTTTCATTTGGCAGCCACTAGAGTGCAAATGGCCATTTTGAAGAAAATAAGATGAGGGTGCGCGCATGGTGTGTGTTTGTGTGTGTGTGTGTGTGTGTGTGTGAAATTGGTAATGGAGCACACCCCCTCTCCCAAGGTGTTCCGAAAGTGGAAGCTTTCTTTCAGGACATTATCAAGAAACGTAGAATTTTATTGTTTGGTCTGAACCCAGACATCTTTGCCCTCATTATCCTTTCCTTCGCCTGTCCTCACCCAGCTAGAAGGAACGGGTATCGGAAGGAATGAGGTGCAGGCCGGCTATGGGGCAGTGAAGGTGACCACCGGCTACTCTGCTGGCGTCGTCTTCCTTCACTGCCTGTGGCATCCACATCATACTCTGTGCCCAGGGTCTGTACAAAAGCCCTGTAGATGATATCTGTTCCTTGTAATATTATAACGTCACAGAAATCGGCATTCTCTTATTTTGAATTTCTAGATCCTTCCGACCCATAGGCTCTGGGAGAGGACATCAATGGTCATTTTCATCTTTTGGAGGAGACTACAGCCCATCTTCCTCTCTGGAGCTTAGCCCGCCTCCCTCGTCCTCCCTCTGCCAGGCGCGAGCGCGAGCGCGCGCACAACACACACACACACACACACACACACACACACACACACACACGCACGAGCTGGGCAAGGCCAGCAGAGCGGCGAGGAGCAGGCCTGGCCGCCACGCGCACGTGTATGCGTTGCGCACCTCATCTGGAAGCCGAGCGCGCCCTGCGCGGGGCGCGGAGGGTGGGTGGGCTGGTGCTCCGGAGCGTGCAGGGCGTCCTCTCCCCGCGCGGGGGCACCAGAGCCCTCGGAAGTGCCAGGCACTGCGGTGCGTTTTTCCAGTTCCCTTTGAAATGACTGCGGAAAAACAGGCTCTTAGTCGCAAATGGGAAGACAGATTCCCAGACACGGCTCTCGCAAGGCCTGCAGCCATCGTTTACCTGCGCCCGCAGAGTAGTTTAAGGTTGGATCCGGGGACCCCTCGGGGTCGCCCCTCTGCCCCCCAGTGAGCCCCGAGGCTTTGCCGGCGCCGGGCTTCTAGGCAGCTGGATGCGTGTCGTGCCCCGGGGAGCGCGGGCGCAGTGCACGCGTTCGCGCACCCAGGCGCACTCGCGAACGCGCGCAAGGTACGGCTGCGGAGTCCGGGCCGGGTACCCTGGAGAGGGGTGGGCCTCGCGGGGCGGGGTGAGCTGCCTCTTGCTAGGTTCAAACAGCTAAAAAATGATGGGGCGACACACACGGGTCAGCGAGGGCTGCTTCCGCGTTTTTGAAGAAAACCAACACCACCACCACGCCTCGGGCGAGCCCCCTTTCCCCCGCCCAGCTCTGTATTCCCGGCGTGGGATGGAAGAAGCCGGCTGGAAGAAGACCCTCCTTTGGAGACCCCTTCCTCTGCAAAAACACCACGGGGAAGATCTTCCCGAATCTGAGCCCCCCAGAGAGATGGCCCAGGAATTGGGGGGTGAGGGGAGGGGATGGCGGTAAACCTTCCTTACGAATGTAGAACACTTTGGGTATTGCCAGTATTTGTCTAATTTTAGAATCGCTTGTCCCCCTTGGGCCAGGAGGCCAAAGGGAACTCAGAGGGGAGGGGGAGGAGGGAGGAAGGCAGGATGCCTATAATAAGAATCCGCGCATTTTTTTTAGAGCCGAACCGAGCCCGGTTTCCATTTCCGAAAGGGCGACAGCCGCCAGCGCGGTGGTCCAAGGCGCCGCGGCGTGCAGGGGGGGGCGGCGGGGGGCCGTGGGCCGGGGGCGACCGTCCGTGGCGGAGGCAGCGGCTCTCCGGGCACTCTCGCCTCTAGATCCGCGCGCGCGTCGACGGACGCTGCGGGGCTGTGTGTGTGCGTGTGTGTGTGTGTGTGTGTGTGTATGTGCGCGCGTGTGCGCGCGCGCGAGTGTGGACTCCCACGTGCTGCCGCTGTCGGCTTCTGGCCGGTGGCACCAGCACCTCGCTCCTCCCCCGTCGCCCCCAGATTCTCCTCCCCTCCCTGTTGCTTTTGTCTGGAGGGTGTGTGGATGAGCGTGTGCGTTTTGGGATCGCAGACTAATTTTCTGGAGTTTCTGCCCCTGCTCTGCGTCAGCCCTCACGTCACTTCGCCAGCAGTAGCAGAGGCGGCGGCGGCGGCGGCGGCGGCGGCGCCTCCCGGAATTGCTGGGGAGCAGGAGTCTCGCTCGCGCCCTCGCTCGCGCTCTCCACGGCTCGGTCCCCGGCGGCGGGAGGAGCCTGGACCCAGGCGCCGCCGGCAGGCGGGAGGCGCCAGAGCCGGGGTGAGCAGCACGGCCAGTGCCCTTGGGCGCCTGGGCCCTTGCGATCCCTAGGGCGGCCTCGGTGGTGCCCCAGGTGGGACTGCCGCACCACCTGCCCGAGCCCGGGCATCCAGCGGCGGCGGATTCTGCAGCATCATTCGGGTGCCCATCGCGGAGCCAGCGCCACCCCCTGGCAGTCTCCGCGTCCCCCTGGGGCAGGTCCCGCGGCCGGCCTGTGCCCCAGAATCTGGGTCTGGGGCCCTTTGCCCTACCTTCTTTCCCTGTCGTCAGGCTGGGCCGAGAAGGTGGGCATCCTGATGGCCCCAGTGGCGTCAGTCCCTTCGTGGGACAAGTTGATTGCTGGGGTCTGGAGAGGGTCCCTTATCCACCCGGGGTCTCTTAGCTGGCGTCCGGGTGCAGGGTCAGGGAAGCATGAAGGGGGAATGAATGCTCCAATTCTCGGAGTAGGGCTGGGGTGGGTGGGGGTGTCTTCCGTTCAGGCTCAGGTGTGTTTGTCTGTCTTCAGCTTCCTGGCGCGTCCCTGGTCCCGGGAGCCTGTGCCCCAGTGAATCCCGGAGAGCGTCCCGGCGGGTGCTCCGAGCTCCAGGCCATGCAGCGGCTGCCACAACCGAGCTTCGAGCGGCGGTAGCGCCTCCTGTGCGGCGGTCCACGATGCCCCAGCCACTGTGATCAGTGCCCTACCTAGCCCTGGAGACGCTCGCCTCTGCTCCCCCCTGACCTGCCCCGAGGAGTCCGGGGCCCCAAGAGCGCGGTGAAGGCCGCGCAACGCGGCAGAGGAGGCCGACCCGCACAGCGCAGGACACATACTCAGGCTGACTGGAGCTGGCACTGGGGGCTAGGGATGTCGTCCTGGACTAGGTGGCATGGACCCGCCATGTCGCGCATCTGGGCTTTCTGCTGGGTGGCGGTTGGCTTGTGGAGGGTTGTGCTCGCCTGCCCCACGTCCTGCAAATGCAACGCCTCTCGGATCTGGTGCAGTGACCCTTCTCCTGGCATCATGGCATTTCCACGATTGGAACCTAATAGTGCAGACTCGGAGAACATCACGGAAATGTGAGTTCCTGGTACCTTTCCTCTTACCTTCGGCCTTCAGCTCTGGGGCCTGGGCCTGCCAGGTTACTCTCAGTGTATGGGTACTGTCCTAAGTCCTGGGAGATGTCCCATGAGACCAGATGGAGAGCCAGGCGGGCTACTTGACTTGGGCTGGCTGCTAGTGATACTTTCAAGTTATGTATGTATTCCTTACAGATAGGAATTCCACATGTAGTTCGTGTTTCAGAGCCTTGCTTATGTGTCCTTTAGGCTTTTCATGTGTATATGCAGTAACTGAGTTTGGGATCACTTGGTTTCATAAGATGCAATGTTTGTGTTGTATTATAAATTCCAGTGGCTAGGAAGTTGAAACAATTCCCTTTCGGTATCAGTTGAAGGACATCTCGCCCTTAATATCTTTCTCTGACGTTTGGAGCTAGCCAATTTCCCTTTTCATTTCATATATCAGATTTTGCTTAGGAGATTACGTCCATTGAAAATGATCTGTAAGAGGAGAAGTTCTGAGTGTTGAAATGCATTCACTCCAAAGAGAAAATGTGATAGTTAGGACCTAAAAGCCTGCTGTTATCTAATTTGGGCTTGACTTCCCAGAGATATAATTTGAGACCATTTGGATTATAAATCTTTATTGCCTATTGAACAATTTCCTGGGATTAGTTTGAACGACACAGGGTGTGCTGTAACTTGATGAATGCTGTTGTGAGCCTGGAACCCCTGTGCTCCTGGAAATGTTTGAGTTTTCCCAACTGAGTCTGATGCAGAAGTCAAGTAGTGGGTTTCAGCTTCTCATTCATTTATTTGCCTGTGACAAATAAATTACCAAGCAAAAATTTATCAGTCCTTAACATTTCTCTATCACCTCTATGAGAGGGTTTTTGTTTTTTGCTCTAAGGATTTTTCAATGCATTTGATTAACACGAGACTTTATTCGTCCGTGCAGAAGAATGTCAGACAAAGTTTCTCCTGGTTTTCCTTATGGTATTTGATGCTGAAATAGGCAGAGCTGAAAGTAGGGCTTGGGTTGTGGCCTTCCGGTTGGTGAGTGCGCATGCATTCCCCACCCCACCCTCTCCATCTGCCCAATATGCACAATCCTGCCGCTCAACATGAGTTGACCAAGCTAACCTGGCTTATAATGTAAGTATGCCCTCTTTCTGCTCTCTGCTGCTGTTGTGCTGGTGATGCTCATACTAGAAGGCGTGGACAAGCAGAAGGAAATGACAACAGAACAGAGAGAAATGTGCAGGCCTAGCATAGCTGAGGTATGCCTGAGCCACCAACTGCCAGGCTGCTTCAGGAGACAGAATCTCAATCTTTTAGGCCAGAGGAGCAGCAGGCAGGGCCAGGGTGCAGGTAGGGTCCCACTTATGCTGGACTTGGCCTGGCAGGTCAGGCTGGCCATGGCGTATTTCAGGGTTGGTGGCATTTTACCAAGATGAGGTGTCAGTATCAGAAAGAGGAGGCTGGATGGATTGCAGCGTCCTTAAGACTATTTGGAGATCCCAGCATGTCCCTTTATGCAGCTAGGGATTATGTTTTGTTTTTAAATTCTGTTATTGGAGGTGAGATGCAAACTGAAGGAGGCAATGAGAATAGACTGACTGTTTTACTTTCCTATTTTTAAGGTCCTAATCTGGGAAAAGGAGAATAAGACCTCTTAAATTAAAAATTAATTTTAAACCTCAGTAGTCTCAGCTGGCTCCTATATAGAAAATCTAGATATAATCAGAGGCTTTGGACATTAGTTTCCACAATTGTGGCAGTTTCATGCTATCTGATGGCAGGTTCTCTGTTGAGATTTTTTAAAATTATTTTTTAAAAATATTTACCAAAGCATTTTCCATAGCTATTCCTTCTGTAATGGCCTCCTAAAATCTGAGCCACAACTCTCTTTCCCCCCTTTTGAGTTAGAAATTGTTTTGAGACTGAGGGAATTGAGTGGTGCAAGACGGTATGTGTTTAGGCAGGAAATTAGCTTAAAAACGTGAGGTTAGACAGGTCTAAGTTCTCTGGGAAAAAGCTCAGTTTTCTGCTTTGACCCTCTAGGTTTTCTGATCTCAGCCACTTTATGCCCGTGTCTCTTTATCTGTGAAGCATATCCCAAGCTTTGTTTGGAAAGCACATCCTCTAATTATTTTGGATTCTACCTTTTTTGATATCAAATTGACATTCATGCATGGACTTGTTTCACTCTCATCCCTTATATGATACCTCCTGGGTTCTCTTTATTGCTTATTAATATTTGCTCAAACAGATTTTAAAAGTACCCAGTGGCACACCCACAAGTAACTTGTTTTAGTGTAATGATATTTTAATAGAGTTACATGTTTGATTTCTTTTAAAAAAATAAGTAAAACGTGACAAGAACTTACTGTAGCAAAAGTTTACAATGGAAGGAAAAGTAAACCCACCATACCCTTTAGGTAGAACCAACAGGAAAACATTTTCTTCTTTTTGTTTGTTTTTGGGGCATCACTGCCCTCTGGTGGTGGGAGTAGGAGGCCCAGCCTTGCTGCTGGATTTGAACCTCGAACTCAGTGGGCTTCAGTCCTGTGCACAACCACTATGCCACCAGGGCTCAGCCCAGGAGAACATTTTCAAAATAAGTATATATGTGCTTAGTCACTTATTTCTATATGCATATTTTAATCCAAATCATCACTTTCAACCTGACTCTGAAAAGTCAAACATTTTCTCATCACAGTATCTGTCGCATACTGTCTAGTGTGATCTGGGTTTACAGCTATACCTGTCCACTAATGCATATCACCCACCAGTGTGATCTGGATTTAGAAGTATACCGTCCATGGATGCACATCACACTGCTAGATTACATTTGAAGGAAGTACCATTGCCACGCCAAAGTGGAATTTAAGAACAGACTGTTGTCAGAATTATGTGACTAGACACTAAATCCCACTTGATTCAAGTGCCAAAGTGTATCACAAAGGACAAGTTTTGTCTGACCCAAATGGTAAAAGTCACAGGCTGTCTTTATTATACACCATACCTTTGAAATACTAATGATCTTTTTCCTCCTTCCATTTCTTGGGTGATGTTTTCTGATACGGGGAATAGTATCTGGAGACCAGTCTACTATTTTTCCTCTTAGTGCCACATAACTTGCAACTTAGGTTGTCAGAGTTTTGTGTGAAATTAACTATTGCCTCGGTTAATGCTAGGGCATCGATACACTGATTTTAATCAGCGTGCCTTTAAAATGTATTGAAAACAACAACAACAACTACAACAACAAAACAAAGCAAAAAAAATGCCCTGGCCTACACAAGAATTCAGTGAAAGGTATCAGTTTTAATTACTTTTATGCTTATTTTTCAGTCTTTTCTTTAGGGGTTTTAGAACTGTAGATTGTATTTCACATGCATTTGTGAACCACAGAGTAAATTTTGAATGTGGTTATATAAGCCACTTTGGACTTGTTAATAAATAAGACATCTAATTTATATCATTCATTATTCAGTACTCCTTGCAAGCTGGGGTTGAAAGCTCGTTGTCTTCATTGTGAGTGTATTTATTGAATTCAACTCAGCACCACCGTTTGGATTCTTTTTCATTTCATACCTTCGGTCTCTGCAATATGGAGGCTTTTCTTACACTGGGTCAAACAAGTGAAAAGCCCTGTGACCTTTCTGACCCTACTTTCTTCCACTTACCTCTCTCCATCACCATCATTGACTATACAGGAAAATGTGTTTGATTTTTTTCTCTCACTCTCTGAAAAGTGATATTTCCTTATGGGAATTCAAAGCACTAGAGTTAAGAGAAGTGTCTGGGTTATGTCATTACCAGCACAAGTAATGGGAAGCTAAGACATTGTGGTCATGGCTTCCCAGCCCTGAGTTTAGGTCTATTTAGGCCTTTTAGTATTTCTTTTGTCCCCTGAACCTCTGCTTGTTTCTCTTTCAATAGTCCTTGTGAAGATTTTGAAAGCAGAAAAGTTGGCTGAACAGCTGCGGGTTAAGGGCTCTTTCTCCCCAGGAACATTCTGTGTGATCTCTTTGATAATATCTAGGTCGAAGGAGTAGAAGACCTAGGGTGTTTTGTTTAGCTAGGCAAAGGGAATTGAATCACCACCCCCTACTTGCTTTTCTCCTCTTCTCTTCCCTTTTCTTTTTGATGATGGGGGTGGGGAGCTTGAGTACTATGCAAGCGCCTCTAGTTTTAACTCCTTGCTCATCTTGCCTGTTAGGGAGTGAAACATTATCGAACCATTATTGATAACTATGTGATGACATTCCTTTATCCCTCTGGTTAACTTTACTCATAACCACTTCTCTAGAGAGCTTTTCATAGGTTCAAAAGCTGTAGGGCAGGATGTGGCCTTGCACCTGCTGTCCCTTGAAGCGACGCCAGTTTGCGTCCCTGCCTGCGCACTATCAATCAATAGAGGATTTGGACGCGAGATTCTTTAGGCATGGCAAACTTTATGCTTACTGCTTGATGTGCGTATGAGAGAGAGACAGAAATCACAGACAACGACAGATCAAAAACGGCACCTGGGATTGATCATAGTTGAGAGATCATCTATCATCTATTTGGTTGAGCTATTTTAAAACACAAATCCCTGCCCCTGCCCCTCTAAATGGCAGAGAGCTCTGCCCGGTCATGATTTGATAACTTTAGACTTATATTTGATTTCTGATTGATCTCCATAAAAAAGAAAATATGAATACATAACCAAGGTAACTTCTTATCTTTTACTTTACTCTCTTGGGTGTCCAAAGGAGTGAGAAGTTGTAAGTATGGATCTGAGAGAT
>PVJH01049490.1:0-10309 GCA_004026705.1 Nesogale talazaci | reverse complement strand
AAAAAACTACATGGATCATGGAATGGTACACTTGCAAGCAAATTCCTGTAATCACTGTAATTAGATGGCTTTTAAAAAGAGTTGTATATACACCATTGCAATCAGTTATAATGCCCCCTTCCCCTCCCACATTCATTGTTTGCTCCCCAATTTTCCTCCCCTTCCCATTCCCCGATAAATCATTGCATCAGTTGTTGACTCTATGCATCCACCCTTTCTGTGCTTCATAAACTGGGAATTCTAACAGAAACAAAAAAAATGAGAAGAATAATAACCTAAGAATAAAGAGTAAGAAATTTAAGCAATATTTAAAAATCCAGAGAAGTTGTTTCTGAGAAATATTTGAGGCGAGGGCAAATTCAGATTGGGTCAAGAGGGAGGCCAGTTGACCAGATATATTATACTATGCCTCCATCCACCCTAATCAAGTTGACCATGATCTCTGCCTGACAGTCAAGCTGTCTGAGTGCCTGGCCTGTGGCTAGCGGGAATCTGCCAAAGGCTTCATCAGACTAGATACTCTGCAGATGGATTTTAGGTTCCCACTGTCAGAGCCTTCTACAAACTGGATGTTCACAAGTTAAGCTCTGACACTTTCCCCTTCTTCATATTTGAATTTTGTCATCAGTCTGGGATCACACAGGCTGATGCACCTCTTTGATGTGGACTTAGGTGACACCTCATGTAGGTGGCTGCTTGTTTGAAGACAAGCCTTTAAGACCCCAGGCCCTATTCCAACTGAAAGCTGAGCACCATCTGCCTTCTCCACCACACTTTGCGGCAGCACCCTTGTTTGTTCAGGAAAGCGAGTACGGAGCAGAGTTTCGTTATCAGAACTCACTGTTCTTGGATTGAGGCGAGAATGAGGTCAGAGCCCAGAATCCATCTGCTTCTTCCTGGGGTGTGAAGGACCTTGGTTTACTTTGGCAGTTGCATTATGACAAAAACCAAAATAAAAAGAACAAAAACAAACGACCCCCCCGAAAGGAACAAAAATGAAAAACAATGTCAATCAACCCCCGTGGGTCTAAGGGAATTGCATGGATAACATCAATAATCCATCCAACAGCACAGAATTTAAGGTACTGTTGACACGAGGAGTTTATGTGAGAACACTCCAACTGTGATCTGTGGCCCATGAGCTGTCGCTTTGTACAGGTTCATTTCTTCCTTGTTTGAGCTGTGTTTACATTAAGCACGGGGGTTGGTGCTGGGGGGAAAGTTCCCTGTACAATTTCTTACAAGGACAGATCCTTGCCTCTCAGACTAATATCTGTTACATTAATGCAAGGGGAGCATTGAGATTCTAAATATGGTTCTGAGATACCATATGGTTTCATTGGATCCCACTAAGCGAGGGGTCCCACCCAAGATCCACTGACAGTCTTTTCCACAGTCTTGGGGTGACCATCCTTTGTTTCCTCTCCCAACAGGGAATTTCAGTCCTAAGTTCACGGAGATAGGTAGTTTGGAGGTAGGGCCCACTTTGTTCAGTGGGCCTTTCATTTCAAGTATGGTATGGCCCTTGGGGGTGTCTTATTCCCCGTTAGGCCAGTCTTAGTGTCATCATGGTCCTAGCCCATGGCGTGCTTCACCAAGGGCTGGGTAGAAACATATTGGAAGCGGTCTACCCAGGACCACAGAACCGAAACCACTGACCTTTCACTCAGCAGCTGAGCACTTGACCACGGTGCACCTAGGCCTCCTGACAGCTCTGATGGGCCTTCTAGTCTTAGGTCCTTTGTTGTTGTTGGTAGGGCCACTGAGTCAGTTCCAACCCACAGCGACCCAATGCCCCACAGAACAGAACACTGCCCGGTCCTGCACCTTCCTCACGAGGCCTGTGCCAGAGCCTATTGCTCCAGTCCCTGTGGCCACCCATCTCATCTCTGTTTCCCATAATGCCCTCCTCCAGGGACTGGTCTCTCCCGACAACATGGCCCAAGTATGTCAGACAAAGTCTTGCCATTCTCGCCTCTCGGGAGCCCGCTGGCCCTGTGCGTCCTACAGGTCTCAGAAACCAGAAGCTATCAGACACTGGTCCAGTCCCACCGCGTGGTAGCTGCCGCATCCTGGACAGTGTTAACAGTGTGCTGCCCCAGCCACAGGGTCAGAACCAACTCACCGGCACCTCCCAACACCTCCTCCAAGTGTCAGTGTGCCTCTCCACTTCGTTCCCTGCTATCCCCACCTCTCTGCCAGTCTGTCGTGCTGCCGTGACCTGGATGTTGCTGAGTCCGGAAGTGACGTCGTCAGCATTTCATCTTTCAAAGCAGGGTCAACGGTGGTGGATGGACAGGGTCCAACAGAGCTTCCACACAAAAACAGGCTGGGGGAGGGGGGAACCCTAGGGAACCTACTTCTGAAAATTAGCAATGATTCCAACAGAATATCGGCTGATAGGAGTGGAGCCCTGGTGGTTGGTATAGGGGTTGCTCCCGGGGCATCGATCCGCAAGGTCCACAGTTCAAAACCTTCAGCTGCTTCTTGGGAGGAAGACGGGACTTTCTACTCCTAAACAGTTACAGCCTCTGAAAGCACAGGGGCAGTGCTCCCCTGTCCTGTAGGGTGCCTAGCGACTCGATGGCGGGGAGTGGTTTGGGTTTGGAGGGTTCTGGAAGATGAGCTTCCTGGGTGGGAAGGCTCTGCATGGCTGCAACCATGGACACAACCATGCTAATGATCGTGAAGCTGTCACCAGACCGGGCAGCATTCGTCATGTTGTACATGTGTGGCCACGAGGCAGTGCTGCTTTGGCAGTGACCAACCGTAACCAGACCTTTCAATTACGCTAAAGCCGCTCAGAGAACCCAGAACAAAGACAAGAGGAAGGTGCTAGTAGGTCTTTCAAACACCTTTAACCATCCAAGAACCTTATCAGCTTTGAAAGTAAGTGTGAAAATGTTTGGAAACTGGCTGTGGTCGCAATTGGACACTACTGCCTGATGGGATTGAACTGGGGAATATGATGATATCTGCAAGAACTCCCAATAAAATGATTTATAAATAAATAAAGTTAGAGCGCTGAGCCCCGGTGGCGTCGTGGTTGTGCGCGGGACTGCGGCCCACTGGGACGGAGGTTCAATTCCTGCAGTGGGGCTGGGCCTCCTACTCCCACCACCGGAGAGCAGTGATGCCCCCCCACCCCCCCCAAAAATAAAGTAAGTACAAGGAAAAGAAATTACTTAATTTTCAATGGTGGTTTTGTCCCTTCGGAGCTATGCTGGTATCTGGAGACTTTTTCGGTTGTCACAGCTGCCATTGGGGGTGGGCCGGGAAGGGGATTATCAGCATCCAGCAGAAGAACACAGAGATGCTGACCAGTTTCCTGCAATGTCCAGGGCAGTCCACGCCAGCAAAGACTTCTAGAAATATCTGACCCCACATGCCAATCATGCCATGTCTGCAAAACCCTGAGTCAGACCCACTGACTTCTTCCAAAGCCTGTCTCCTCTGTAATCCACCACCAGCCCTGGCTCGTCACTCAGAAGCCCCTATCTGCTCAGAGTCAAAGCATAACAGCAAACTTTTTATACAGGGGAGAGAGGAGAACGAGCTGAGGGGCACAAAAAAATCACCATGCAAAATGGTTTCAAAGGTTGAAAACAACAACAGCAAAACGAAGGTGAGGCTAAAGTGGTAGCGATATTGTGGCCAGAAGTATTTGAAGTGTCTTTGCAACTTTCCCTGAAGCCCGTGTTTCCCAACAGCCTTTACCTTCAAAACTTGGAGTCGACGGAAACAACTGAGGCCGATTCAGGATCCTCTTGAGAGTCTCCACCACGTGGAAAGCTCACGTCCGCTTGCCATAAATTGCAATTGCTCTTTTGACTGCTCTCTCCCACCCAACCAGTGATAAACAACAACCAAACAAAAAGGAACATAAAACACGCCTGCGCCCCCTGCGCCCAGCCGCACCCCTTGTGGTATTGTTGTTACGGACCCTCCAGGTGGGTCCCACTCACTGCCACGCTCAGGGCAACAGAAGAAAGCGCTGCCTGGCCCTCTGCCAACCTGGCAATTATGACGGCACCTGAGCCCCTCACCACAGGCACTGTTGTCAACCCATCTTGGGGAGTGTCTTCTGCTTTGTCACTGCCCCTCTACTTTACCAAGCGTGATGTCCTTCTCCAAGACGCGTCTCTCCTGAAAACAAGCCCAACATCCACGAGACCAAGGCTCACCATGCTCCTGGCTACGAGCACTCTGGCTGCACTTCTTCCCAGAGGTGCTCGTTCTCTGGGCAGGCCACGGCACTTTCATTAATTTTTGCCAGCACCATAATTCAAAAGCATCGATTCTTCTGTGGTCTTCCTTTTCACATGCCTATGTCCACTTTTCACATGCATATGAGGTAAGTGAAAAATATCCTAGCCTGGGTCCCCAAATACAATTCTTAGCTCCCAATAAAATTCTTGCTTTTCAACACGTTCAAGAAGTAGTGTGCAGCTGACTGGCCCAAGGTAATGCGTTGATTGACTTCTAAATGTTTAGCTGCATGCGCACCCATTGTAGATTCAAGCAAGAGGAAATCCTTGACAACCTCAATCTTTCTCCATCTATCTTGATGTGCGCTCGTGAGCACTTCGGTTTTCTTTCCACAGCGTTGCAACCCGTGTCGAAGGCAGCAACTTTGTTCTCTGTTAGCAAAGGCCTCACGTTCTCTCCCTTCCAGCCAACAAGGTTGTGTCATCTGAATAGTGGAGGTTGTTAACAAGCCTTCCTCCCATCCTGATGCCGGCTTCTCTGACGGTTTGCTCGGCAGACAGATTAAATGAGGAGGGTGGGAGGATACAATCCTGATGCTCACCTTTCCTGATTCTAAACCAGGCTGTATTCCCTTGTTCTGTCTGCACAGCTGATCCATACATAAGTTTCAGATACGTGCAAGGCAGAGTTCTGGAATTGCTGTGCTTCTCGAGGTTTCTCGTAGTTTGTTATGATCCACATAGTTGAATGCCTTTGCCTGGTCAATGAAAAACAAGTGAAGATCTTTCTGGTGTTCTCCGCTTTCAGCTAAATTTCATTTGATGACAGTGATGATATCCCTGGCTTCCATGTCTTTTTCTTAATTTGGCCTGAATTTCTGGCAGCTCTCTGTCAGTGTACTACTGCAACCATTGTTGAAGTCTCTTCAGCAGACTCTTATGTGCATGTGATATCACTGATAATGACTTGATAATTTGTGCATCGTTGGGGCACTTTTCTTTGGGATGTGCACAAGTATGGAGCTCTTCCAGTCAGATGGCCGGGTAACTCTCTTACACATTTCTCGGCACAGACAAATGAGTGTTTCATGAACTTGTTGAAACATTTCATTTTAGGACTGAGCCCTGGTGTCGTAAGTGGTTGGCCCATGGGCTTGGCGGTTCAAATCCAGCAGCTGCTCTCCAGGAGCAAGGCTGGGTAGCTCCCACGACCACCAGACGGCAGTGATGCCTCCCAAACAAAAACAAACACAAAAAGACAAATGAAACATTTCATTTGATATGCCGTCAATTTCTGGAGCCTTATTTTCCACTATACCTTCAGTGCAATGAGAACGTCTTCCTAAAGAATCACTGGTTATTGCTCATATGCTACCACTTGAAAAAGCTAGTTCTTTTTGGACAGTGACTGTGTATTCTTGTCATCTTCTTTTGGTGCGTTCAGCATCATTCAATAATTTGCCCATTGAATTTTTCAATATTGGAAACTGAGGCCTTTTCTTCAGCTTAAAACATGCAACATTTTGATCTTTTTATTTAGTCCTGTCATTTTAATGACCTTTTGCTTTCTTCACGGATGAAGTTCTCGATGTCATTCCACTGCTTATCAGATTTTGTCATTGATATTCAAGGCGCCCACTCTGTCCTTGAAATGCTCTCACGCGTCCGCTGGGATAGACTCAGGTTCATTTTGGCTTTCATGGGCTGGTCATTTTCTTCACCTTCAATCTGAATGTATAGCTGAGCCATTGATGGTCTGTTCCATCGCTGGCCCATGGCTTGGTCTTCGCTGCTGATTCCGAGCATTGTCTCCTTCCAGGTACAGTCAGTTTTATTTCTGTGTATCCCATGTGGAGAAGTCCAAGGGTTTGGATTGATTTCTTAACCTTTTGTGATGCTGAAAAGGTGGGGAAGGGGAAGGTGGAGGGGCGGAAGAAAGAGGGAACCAATCACAATGATCTACATAGAACCCCCTCCCTGGGGGACAGACAACAGAAAAGTGGGTCAACGGAGACATCAATCAATGTAAGATGTGAAAAAATAATAATTTGTAAATCATCAAGGATTTGTAAGGTATGGGAGGTGGGGGAGGGAGGGGAAAAAACACAAGGAGCTGATACATACCAAGGGCTCAAAGAGAAAGAAACTGTTTTGAAAATGATGGTGGCAACAAATGTACAAATGCGCGTGATACAATGTGTATATGCATGTATTGCAATAAGAGCTGTATGAACCCCCGATAAAATTAATTTTAAAAAAAGAAAAAGGTGTTTGTGATGAAGAAGCTGTGTGTCTGCAGCTTCATTTCTATCACCAAGGCCATATTTTCCAACTGCCCTTTCTTCCTCGCTATTTCCAGCGTTTGCATTCCAGCCACTAATGATTGTCAATTCATCTTGCTTGAATGTAGTTCAATTTCCGACTGAAGACGTTGATAATATTCTTTGATTTCTTCATCATTCGCTGTAGTGTTTCATTGCTGATAGCAGATGGATCTAGGAAGAAATCAGAGAAATGAAAGATGTCTGACTGTGTGTACCATAAAACACTATAGATAGCCTTGAGAAGAATGGGAGTTCCAGAATATATCATTGTGCTCAGGCGTAACTTGTACATAAATCAAGAAGCACTTTGGGGAAGAGTACAAGATAATACTGTGTGGTTTAAAATCACAGAAGATGTGTATCTTCTCACCATGTTTATTCGACCTGTCTGCTGACCAGATAAATCGGAGAAGTTGAATTATACGATGACAAATTTGGCATCAGAAGGGGAGGAAGTCTTTTTTGTTTCTTTGTTTTTCTTTTTTTTTGGGGGGGGGGCATCACTGTCCTCTGGTGGGAGTAGGAGGCCCAGCCTTGCTTCTGGAGAGCTGCTGCTGGATTTGAACCTCTCATGCAGGGGGCCGCAGTCCCGCACACAGCCACTGCACCACCAGGGCTCAGCCCAGGAGGAAGTCTTAATAACATCCTGTGATAGATAAATGACACAAACTTGCTTGCCCACCACTCGGAGAACTTGAAGCATTTGCTGATGGAGATTAAGATTTGTAACTTTTAAGATGAATTACAACTTAATGAAAAAAAAATCAAAACTGGACATCATGATAAACAGGGAAAAGACTGAGGTTGCCAAGGATTTCATCTTGCTTGAATCCACAATCTGCTCATGGAAGCAGCAGTCAAGACATCAGTGGCTACATTGCCATGTGCAAAGCTGTACAGTGACTCTCTGGGGACTAAGATGACCCTGGCCCTCGCCATTGTGTTTCCCATGCTCTCACATGCAGGTGAAAAGTGAGCATTGAATAAGGAAGATCATCAAGAACCGGTCTGTTTGAATCATAGTGCGGTGAAGAATATTTAAAGCACTGCAGACAGCCAACAAACAAGTCTGTCCTGGAAGAAAGGAAGTCAGATGCTTCTAAGAGGCAAAGAAGACTTTGTCTCGAGTACTTTGGACATGTTATCAGGAGAGAGCAGTCCCTGATCGAGCTCAGTAAAGGAGAAGGGCAGCGAAAGAGAGGAAGCGCTGTTGACCGGACGGACCTGTGGACCCCGTGGCTGCTGTGATGGGCTCACACATAAGGACAGTTGTGAGCCTCGCAGGACGGGGCAGCGTTTCATTCTGTTGTCCACATTGTTGCTGGGACAGAGACGACAGCGTGAGCGGTTGGTGCCAAACTTTGAATAATAGTTGTATTGACTGGATTTCCTCGGGTGCAGATAGATAGAATTCTTCATTGTCCTTCACGATAAATCTGAAATGCCCTTTCTGAATGATTGAGATACTATTTCTCTTGAATTTGTCATTCCTGCATATTAAACCAGATGACTGCCTAAATCACAATAGCTAGTATGAGTCCACTTCAGCTCACTAACTTATCCTATTGATCTTTATGGATTCTAATTTCATTTTTGATGACTCCCAATTTCCCTAGATTCGTACTTCATATATTCAGTTCCATTTATTAATAGATGTTTGCAGCTGTTTCTTCTCATTTTGAGCATGCCCCATCAGTAAATGAAGATCTGGAAGGTTCTACTCCATCATGACGGCTTCTACTTTGAGAGTCAGTGGTAGTTGAGACCCTTCTGAACTGGGGGCTCACCTTCTGGCGCTCTCTGACAACAGTCTGTTGCTGTGCTTGGGGTTTTCATTTTGATGCTATCAGAAGGCGTACAGGCTAATTCTTCAGAAGTGGACAGTCTGCTCATTTCTGGTAGTCAGTTCTTAATCTAGAAGCTCTGCTGAACCCTTCTTACCCTGGGCGACCCTGGTGGTATTTGAAAGACCAGTGACGTAGCTTCCAGCTTCACAGTAACATGCAAGTTATTACTGTATCACAAACTGAGAGGCAAATGATGGATTCCAAATTACAGGGGCTTCTGGAGGGTTTCTGAGCCCTGTAAAGCTTCACTGCAGCAGATAACTTCACCTTTCCCCCAGGGAGGGTTTAACCACTGACTTCTACCTTAGCAGTCAAATGCCTAACCTACAGGACCAACAGAAAAGTTAAAACTGGAAACAAAACAAAAACTTTTAGAAGGAAGCAAAGGAATAAATCCTTATCACTTTTGGTTAGACAATGATTTTTTGGATTCAACATCAAAAGTACAAACAACAAAAGAAAAATATAGATAAAACTGAACTACATCAAAATGCAAAACTTTTGTAGCACAGTAGCATAGAAAACATAATAACAAGAGTGGACATTATTTCAAATCACATATCTGATAAGGGATTTGTATGCAGAATATGTGACTCTTACAACTCAGTAATTTTAAAAGATCCACATTTTAAATGGACAAATAATTTGAAGAGATAGTTCTCTAAAGAAGATATGCAAACAGTTAAGGACCACATTAAAAATGTGTTACATCATGCATCAGGAAGGAAAGGCAAAAATCCAAAAACTCACTTCCATCGAGTCCTTTCCTGTAAGACAGAGTAACAATCACCTTGTGGATCTCGGAAGCTATAAAATCTTTGTGGCAGAAGACCGCCTCCTGTGTCTCTCATTGAGAAGCTGGTAGGTTTGAACCACTGACCTGGTGATTAGCAGTCTGACTTGAAGCCCACAGGCCGCCAGTGCTGCTCATACTTATGCACACACGCGGTAATGATTGAAAACACCATGGCTCGGGGCAGGTGCAGCTCTTTCCAGTCTGACTCACAGCGACCCGATAGGGCAGAGGAGAACCTCCCCGGGGGGTTTCTGAGATTGTCCATCTTTATGAGCGTGAGAAGCCTTATCTTTCTCCCCATGGTGGTTTCAAACTGCTGACCCAGCCGTCAGTAGCCCAACTCATTGCCCAGCATGCCACCAGGCCTCTGTCACCGCGCCCCTCCCAGCATGGTTATCATAACATTAAATAAAAATGAGAGGAGCATGTGTATGGAGAAACTGGAATCCTCTGACATTGCTGATGGGGCTGGAAAACAATCCGGCAATTCCTCAAGAGTGAAGCAGACGTGCCTCAGGATGAAGGAATTCCTGCCCAGTATTTCCCCAAGAGAAGCGAGAGCATGGATGCCCTCAGCAACTTGTGCACCCACATTCACAGCGGCATCACTTACAGCACTCAAAAAGGGAGAACATCCAAGTGGCTATGAGGGGGCCAATGGGAAGGTAAAGTGTGATCTAGCCGCATAATGGAGGATTAGGAATCAAAAGGGACGAAGGACGAGGCGTGCTACAACCCGGTTCAGCGAGGAACATCCTTGCTCTGTGGCTCATGAAAGGAAATCCCACCACATCCAACCCCGCTCTCTCAGCAGTAACAAGCAATCATCTACAGGTGACACGCAGGCAGACACGCAAGCTGACCAGGTGTGGGTGGGCAAGCAGCACTCCACCCACACCCGTTCAGCTGTTCAGTGTGGTAGAGGGTATTTCTACATGTCTAGTCATGTAAACATATCCATATACATGGCAGAGCAAAGAGGGAGCAAAAGCTATGGAAATCTTCGCGTGAGTTAGCCATCACCAAACACCTTCTGGAGAGGAGTCACTGCATGTGGGGGCTTGAGATCACGATCTCAGAAGGCAGTGAAGGCCATTGGCTTAGCATCGCTTCTCGCGAAGAGGCCGGCAGTTA
>PVJH01049489.1:0-10962 GCA_004026705.1 Nesogale talazaci | reverse complement strand
ACCAGCTGCTCCGTGGGAGATAGACGAAGCTTTCCTCTATGGAAAGAGAGGCCCATGCATCGGAATTGACTAGGCGGAAGGGAGTTGGACTTGGGGCTTGGACTGTGGACCTCACGGTTGAGAGACTGTCCTCTGCTTGATCCCCCATCTCCAAACCGCCCTTCCCTCTTCTTCCCACACTTCTGCTTGAAGAACTCTGCTTCCTCTTTCAAAACCCGTCCCTGGCATCCCTTCTGCTGGGAGGCCAACCTTGACTGTGGATGGGCCTCCTTGTTAATTACGAGATTCCCCGCCCCTCCCCTCCTATGCCTGGCCCACAGCTATCCACACGTGCTAGTCTGGGTTGACTAGAGAAATAAATCCACAGTTACTCATTTGATTTCAAGATGGCAGCCAGAACCCTGGAGATGCTTCCACCACCATTGGATCTTCAGGACTGGACACACACCGGCCTGTGATCTTCCAGCATTCAGCATCATTGCAGGAAATCAAGAGACCTTGATTTCCAAGATGAATTGTACATTAGGAAAGCATCCCTGCTGTGGTAGAAGTCGGAAACGGAGTCAGTCCCGGATGTCTGGGCTGCGGGGGTGGCCTCAGCCCCCACTGGGGCTGCCAATGGCTAGCAGTGCTCTCTCGGCGGGCAGAGGGCGTGGAGAGCTCAGCTCGCTTGTGGAAGGCCCTTGTCCTCAAGGGGTGTGGGGGGGGGGGGCGGGCACGAAGGGGGGTGTGTGAGTATGCAAATGCCTTCCTGAAGTCCCAGCTCAAGCTGGAGCAAACCGAGTTCGTGACCTACCCACCTTACCTCCGCATCAGGCCCACGCCTTTTCCCTGGTAAGATGGTGACCACATCCTGTTTCATCATCCTCATGTGAATCCACTTGCAACTGACTCTGACGATGACGAAGAGCCCTGAACCTGGATTGGGACCCACAACTCTGGATGGGCCCACTCTTCTGCACACAGCGACCCAGAAAATGTACAGGGCCCGAAGCGCTTTTCTTGTATCACGTGATGACCAAGACATTGATCTTCCACTCCTTTCCTTCTAAAGGGAGATGGCTTAACTAAATAACTTCTGCGTGGCAACAAAACAAAACAAAACACAAAACATCCCAGGCCAGTCCAGATCAAATCCATCATAGGTCCAATATTGCCCCATATGTCTGATTGTAGTCCATAAATTCCTCTGTGACTTAGGCAGCTCCTGCAATGATGCTGAATGCTGGAAGATCACAGGCCGGTGTGTCTAGTCCTGAAGATCCAATGGCGGTGGAAGCATCTCCAGGGTTCTGGCTACCATCAGCATGTTTCCATGTGACTCTTCAACTGGAAGGTCAGAGAGAGAGAGAGAGAGAGAGAGAGAGAGAGAAGTTCTGCCTCCAGGGAGGAAGAGATGCAGACCACAGCATCCACAAGAAACGGTCACACCCACCAGGAGGCACAGTCAGTCTGAGATCTGACTGACACCCCTTCACTGACATTAAGTTGTGTAACCCTACCACCACCACCATCATACTTCAGCGTATTTGAATCTTTTTTATATCCTCAGGAACCCTCATAAGGGTTGAACTACTACATTTCAGCGGTTCAAACGCACCAGCCAGTCTACTAGAGAAAGAGGAGACAGGCTGCATGGGTTGACACCTGTATCCCTGGAAACCCTTTGAAGCAATTCTCTTCTGCCCAATAGGGTAGCTGGTAGTCACAGGTCTACTGATTAGGTTGCTTATAAAAGTGTGTGGAAAAGTCAAATGAAAAGAAAGTGATACTTCCCCTACTAACTCTTTGAAGCTGCCCTCCCCCCTTCAAATATTCTCAAGGAGCTTAGGAGCTAGGTGGTACCGTGGACTGGGCAGTGGTCTGCTAACCGGGAGCTCCCAGGTGCAAACCTACCAGCCACTTGCTCCGTAAAGACTTCCAAGCTCAGCAACGGCATGTGGGGTGGCTATGAGTCGGATTCCGGTGTGGTTTGTACAGTCGCCATGCTGACAACATCGCCCAGTTGTTTGAACCTTATCAACTCAAAGCAAACCTCTGCCGTGGTTGGGAAGACATGAAGAAGTCTAGCAACCCAACTTTAGGCTTGCTGTCCTTGGAATTACACACACACACACACACACACACACACACACACCTCACGAGTGTTTGTCCCATTGTCTGGTGGTGTCATTTTTATATGGAACGTAATAGATGAAACCTTACCCTTCATGCCACGTCTTAGGGATCGATCTTTCCCCTCTATTCAGTGATGTCTCTACCGTATCTCCGCAGACATGACTGAGTGTGTCTCTCTGAGTCGTGTCGCCAGGTGAGCCTATACGAGTCAGGACCATCACAGCTCAGAATTTGCTCTTTGCTGGGCTCTCTAGGTTCCGTGCCAGCCCATCTGCACCGCTGGTGCTGGCGGGGTGACCTTGGGCGGTGCTGAAATCTGTGTTGGCAGAAGTCCCCACACTGGGCAGGAGTGGGGGGTGGGGAGTGCGCAAGCAGCGGAAACAGATGGAGCTCTTGGCAACGGGAGCTTCGTTTGTGAACGGCGAACTCCAGCGTTTCCACCTGCATGTCTGTCCCCGGGTCTCTGCACGCGCTCGGTGACACGGGGGGAGAGTCGTGCGCGCATCGCGGGGCAGTGACCGGGGCTTGGCATTTTGCTCAGCCTGGCAGGGCCCCTGGTTTCCACAGGCAGCCTTGGATGGAAGGCTGGGAACCGGGATTCCGGACTCTCACTCCTACTCGGTTTTCAACCAAGGTCACAATCCAGGAAGCCCTGTGTGTTTGCCAAACGGACCAATCCCTGGACCACCCAGGACCACCCTCACCCCCAGCCCCTGCTGTAACTCCACAGACAGTGTGGTGCGTGGAGTCCCCTCAGCGCCCCCCACCCCGCCCTTCTAGCCTGACTCCGGGACACACAGAGTCTCCTCCTTCGGCAGAAATATTGTTTCCAATGGCGCCTATCTGTATGATCAGAGCACAGCAGGCTTTGTGTTGGCCTGGTAATCACAGAGACAGCGGTTCGAGCCCAGGGGCTGGAGGAAGCCGAGACTCGGTGTTTACCACAATCGACAGGCTCGGACACCCACTGCGTCAGCCGTGCCACGCAGTTACTGGTGAACTCGAGGGGCGGTGCGTTTAGTGTGGTTTTCTCCGTCATAAGGTAAGGCAAACGGTTTTTGAAAGGTGCACGGGGTAGCACTGATTGAAGTCAAGCCGCAAGACGGCAGGAGGGCGCGTGAAGTTTTGCACCCCCCCCCCCAGCCAAATAAGAAAAAAAAAATAAATAAATAAATAAATAAAGATGGTAAAAAAAGGTGAAGAACATACCCATTGCTGCACAAGGTGCCTTTGTGGGTGTGACTCTCGGAGCCTTCCAGTCACACTTTTCTACTCTTTATGCTTATTTTGTCTTCTTACCTCTAATTTTTTATTTAAAACAAACCTTTTATTGGGGGTTCATGCAACTCTTTCCACAATCCATACATCCATCCATTGTATGTAGAGCACATTTGTTGCCATCATCATTCTCAAAACATTTTCTTTCCACTTAAGCCCTTGGTATCAGCTCATTTCCCCCCTCCCTCCCTGCTTCGCCTTCCCTCATGAACCCTTGATAATTTATAAATTACTATTATTTTGTCAAATCTTACACTGTCTGATATCTGCCCTCACCCACGTCCCAGTTATCCATACCTCAGGGAAGGAGGGTATATGTAGATCCTTTAATTGGTTCCCCCTTTCAACCCCACCTTCCCTCTACCCTCCCGGTATCACCACTCTCACCACTGGTGCTGAAGGGATAATCTGTCCTGGATTCCCCATTTCCGGTTCCTATCTGTGCCAGTGTACATCCTATTGTCTAGCCAGATTTGTAAGCTAGAATTGGGATCATGGTAGTGGGAGGGAGGAAGCATTTAGGAACTAGAGGAAAGTTGCAGGTTTCATCGTTGCTACACTGGGCCCACACTTTTCTTTTGGGAAGGGCGCCATGGTCTCTCAAGAGAACTGTGTGACTTAGCATGCTCTTGGCTGTCAGGGACCCCCGACAGTGCAACATGTTTCTGTGACCTGTCTGAAGGCACTATCTCCAAGTCAGGGGAGTCCATGATCATTTTCTCACATGGGATCTGCATTGACCTACCTATTCAACCACAACACTTCCTTCCCCAAACAGCCCACCTTCTCTTTCTAAAGGAAACCCCTGCCAGCAATCAACTACCTGCACCCAGGACAGAGGGCAACTGTCTTCATTTTATGCGGTTGACTTGGGGGCTAATAGGAGAGGACTCATGGTCCAGGTTCTAGAATATCAAAAATAGCTTCTGCGATGACCCAGCATTTCTGTTTGATCTGGAAAGCAAGCAGTCTATGCAGAGAGCAGTTGGTGACAGCCGAAGCGGAGGGAGGGGGGTGTCCCAGGGACATTAGAGATGCCACATTGCTGATCAACTAATAAGGATGCCAGATGCTTCAGTACAACATCGAATAGACAGCCGGGAGCCCCTCTCAGGATTGTCTGTTTCTCAGCAGCTCAAATGTGACCTCTTCAGAAGGGCCTTCCTGGGGATCCCTCTCCAGAATCCTCCTCCACCATCATTCCTGTCTGGTGACAATGTTCCCCTGCTTTTCTTTATGCTGTCATCACTCCTACACTAGCTTTCCACAAAGACTCACACGTTTGGGAGAAGCAGGGACCCCCGTCTCCGCTGAATCCCGACCAGCCTAGAATGGTGCACGTAGCACAACAGCTACTCCAGTCTTGAAAAGATGCAGGAGTAACTCCCTTTACTTCCAGGACATTGTCATGAAAGTACGGAGCCCACCCAGCCCCTGGTGGAAGCTGTGCTTCAGACTCCCCGGGATACGAGGCAGGCGGTGGACACGTAGATGCCCAGAGTAGAAAACATAAATATTAAAATATTTTAAAATATTTGAAGTGTCAATTTTTGGTCTTTTACACTGAACAAATTCACTATCAGTGAGTATTTGCTGACTCCTGGCGATTCCGTAGGACAGAGTAGGGCTGCCCCTGTGGGTTTCAGAGACTGTCGCTCTTGACCAGAGTACAGAGCCTCATCTTTCTCCCGTACAGCTGCTGGTGGTTTTCAACTGCTCACCTTGCGGTTGGCAGCCCAAGCCGTAACCCTACACCCCCAGCGCTCCATTTCAGAGTCAAAAACATGAACATTCAGAAGGACTGAAACCTGCTCACTTGTTGATCGCAAGTCAGGCAACAGAAGCAGGATTAAAATAAGGGTCGTTTAAAAGTTCGTTACCCCTCTATATGTCTCAGACTCTGAAGTTTTCAAAATTATTCAAAAAAACTCAAACCCAAACCAAAAAGAAAACAAAACACCAACAGAATCTATGTGCATCCTTTTATGATACTTCAATGAATGAGGCAGACCATGAAAATACATAAAAATATATGCATAATTGTGTGGAGAAAGGAGGAACCGATTACAATGATCAGGCATATCACTCCCTCCCAGGGGGGCAGACCAAACAGCAAGTGGGAGACAGTGGTCAGTGTAAGACATGAAAAAGTAACAATAATTTATAAATGATCAAGGATTCATGAGGGAAGGAGGGGGTGAGGGGGGGAATGAGGAATTTATACCAAAGGCTCAAGTAGAAAAAAAATGATGAGGGCAACCTATGTACAATTTTCTGGACAGACACTGTGGATGGATGGGTGGATGGATGGATGGATGGATGGATGAGTGGATGGGTGAATGAATGGATGGATGGGTGAATGAATGGATGGATGGATGGTGATAAGAGTTGTACAATCTCCCAATGAAATGATAAAAGCAAAATCAATGTATACTATATAAATATGATATAATATGTGTGTGTATTTCTTCTAGAAAAGACCATTTGGGCTTGTGGTTAAAAGTTCTCACTAGCTTTCAGGTGCAGCCTGGCTGCTGGATTTCTCTTTCTCTCAGTATCTTTATGGGAACAGAAGTCATGAAAAGAAGAAAAAGAGGAGGTGCAGGAGAGGCAACACATTGGGGAAGGGAACCTATGGGAGGAAGTTGGAAGGGTTAGGGATGGGGGTGAAGGGGAAAGAGCCCCAGGTTGGAGTTGAAGAGGCCTGGGAAGGTTCCAGTCTTGAGGAATTGGGAGAGATCACAAGGACCAAAGGGAAGGCTCTGGTGCGGGAAATCGGGAGAAACTGAGTCGAAGAGAGACTGAACAGGAGACCTGGAGAGGAAGGCACTCTCAGGGCTGAGATGATGTTCATTCATTCCTGCAAACTCCCAGTGGGGATGCCTAAGAGACTGACAAGCAGTGGGTGTCTACCCCACCTTGACCCTCTTGAGCAAGTACTGGGGTCCCTCTCTGTTTCCAAACCTCCTGTGCGTACCACTCGTTTCCTCATGGGATTGGCTGGTGGGATTTAATGGCATATTCCATTCCAGGTGTTTAGTTCAAGGCCAACTACTATCATCATCTTCATCTTCCTATGTGCAATGACCCACAAAGTAGAGCATTTCTTAGGTACCACCTCCACTTGGCAGGTCACGGGAAAATATGACCAACATTTCAAAATGCGCACGTGTGTATGGAATAGTCGATGATAAAGAACTGCCTCATCTAGACTGTCCAGTTTCCAGGACTCAAAGATGTAGGGCTTGAAAGAGCTAGACCAGGGGATGTACACTGGAGTTGGGAACGTGGGAATTTTAAGATAGATGATCGCCCAGATGCTGGGAGGGTGGCGTGAAGGTGGAATAGAAAGGGAGAACCAGTTTCAGGGATTGACATATAACCTCCTCTCTGGAGTACAGACAATGGGGAAGGGACTGAAGGGACACAATGGACAGTGCACGATATGAAAAGGTAATAACAATTTGTAAATTATTAAGTGTTCATGGGGAGGGGGAGAAAAAGGGGAAGGGAACTATGGGGAGCTGGTACTGGGGGCCTAAGTGGGAGGAGGATGTTTTGAGGGTGATGATGGCAGCAAGTGTGCAAATGAGGCCTGCATACATCATGAGGGGAGTTATATGACTCCTCAAGAAAATGATTCATTAAAAAATAGACCTAGGGCTTGCTTGAAAGAATTGTTTTTGTTTGTTTTAAGAATTCTATTTTCAGCTGGGCCCTGGTGGTACAGTGGTTGTGTGCAGCACTGTGACCCACAGGGTTGACAGTTCAAATCCAGTAGCAGCTCTCCAGGAGCAAGGCTGGGCTTCCTACTTCCACCAGGGCAGTTAAGGGGGGTGGGGGAAGAGGAAAAAAAAGAATTATATTTTCTTTTATGTGTAATCAGTGACTAACAAGGATCATTCTCTGCTGCTTTGTCCCCCCACCCCGAATTAGAGAAAAATCATGGAAAACTACTCACATCAGAAGTCAAGGATGAGCGAGCATCAAGTTACAGACTTTTTTTTAAAGTTACACAGATTCTTAAAGAGCGCCTCAGACCAAAAAAGAGAAGGAAAAAAAGTCATGCAACTTATAGGTCATCCAACGACTTGATCATTTCCTCCTCCCCCGAATCGGTACCATTGGAAATGAAGTCTGAAAGAGAAACAGATCCACAGAAACTTTAAAACAGAGGCGCGGACGCGTCATTCTCCTTGGTTTGTGTTACAAAAGCAGGCACGGGGGGCTTTCCAGTCCAACATTTCATGGGTGTCACCTCGCCGTACAAAACCCACCCTGAAGCCAATCCCACTGACACGGAGTGAATGCTGATTCATGGCGACCCAACAAGACAGGGTAGAAATAGACCTGTGGGTTTCAAAGATGGTCTGTTCTGGATGAGTTAAAAAAAAAAAAAACCCTCACCTTTCTTCCCAGAAGCAGCCACTGCTTTCAAAGCACTGACCTTGGGATCGCCTGCAACTCTCAAGGGTAGACTTCCATTGGTGTACAATGAGCTGGTGAAAACCAACTGATTTTATTGAAAATTAAGCCTTTCCATCTATGTGTATATCTATCCCATGTACTTTTTCCATCTCAGTGTATCCAACATGATACCAAGCTTCCTTCCAGCAGGAAAGTAGTCTAGGCTTTCGTGGTTAGAAATGAAAAGTAGTCCTCTAGGAAACTTGGTTGGAAATCCAAGCTTATTTCTCAGTGTACTCTAGAGACTGCTGATGCCCTATTTTCTCTATGAATCTTGACATTATTTTAAATATTCAAAAAGAGTCTAGGTCAGGGGTCCTCAAACTATGGCCCGTGGGCCACATGTGGCCCATCGAGGACACTTACCCAGCCCGCTGGGTGTTTTTGCCCCTGCCGCTGACCTGCATAGCAGCCGGGCCCGCAGTGAATTTGTTCATAGCATGTTTTGTTTTTTTAACTATAGTCCAGCCCTCCAACGGTCTGAGGGACAGTGAAGTGGCACCCTGTTTAAAAAGTTTGAGGACCCCTGCTCTAGGTTCTTTGAAGTGTCATCTGTAATACAAAAACTGATAAAAGGAGGAGCTGATTAACAGGATCTACATATGACCTCCTCTCTGGGTTATGCACAACAGGGAAGTGGGTGAAGGGAGACATCAGACAGTGTGAGATATGAAAATATAATAATTTACCAATTATCAAGTGTTCATGAGGGAAAGGGCAGTGGGGAGGGAGGGGAAATATGAGGGGCTAATACCAAGAACTTAAGAAGAAAGCAAATGTTTTGAGACTGATGATTACAACAGATGTAGAAATGTGCTTGGCATACAATGGATGTATGTACAGATTGTGATAAGTTTTGTATGAGCCCCCAATAAAATGATTAAAAAATAAAATTGGAAATCTTCCTGAGCATAAAGCTCAACCTCCTGAAAGGTTTGAAACCACTAGAGTTATCTTGCCCGACCCTCAGGTGAACACTCCTATTCAGAGACTCTGGATTCTTCCAGCAAAGTGTTAGGAACTGGTAAGGAACACATCTTTATTAAACAAACTCAAAAGAAAAAAACAAAAAGGACCCCCAACTGTAGCATAACCGGAACGAAACCGAAATTTATTATTTTACATTATGCAAGCCTATCATATCTATTCCCTGTGATTACGTAGCACAGCAGACACTCAGCAGCCGGTACCATCAACTTACTAAAACCTTTTTATCTCTGCTTTTTCAAAAGGGCTCACAAAAAGCATAGTGTAAGACACATAGTGTGTGGTAGAATGTATGCTTTTTTAAAAAGCCACAGATGAAATGCTGTCCAGACCCGAGCACTTTAATAATCCTCCAAAATATTATTCTCCGTACCCCAGAGAGGATGCCAAATTAAAGCGGCGTGCCTTTCACTAAATGATTCTTCTGTGTCCTTTCTGGCCCCTCCCCCAACCTCCTGAACGCCCACCAGGGGGCAGTCTGAAGACACAGTTCCTTTGACAGAGGGGACCAGGGAACTGAGGGCTTGCCTGAGAAAATCCCTGGCCAACAAAGGCCACCGTGGCGGCGGCGGAAAGGTGCCAAGGTGATTAAATCTGCCCGTGAAAGACATCCCAGGTTTTAACGCCCCTTTGCCTTGTCCACCCAGGCTGCATTTTAATTTTACCAATCCCCGTGGATTGGTCGTAATGGTCAACGTTTCTTGTATGAAATCTTCTCAGTGACGACATTACCCAATCAGGGTGACTCTGTGACCACTGGCCAAGAGGTATGAGTGCGGGCATTCACTTTACTTTTTCTTTTTAATCATTTTATTGGGGGCACCTACATCACTTATCACAATGCATAGACTGTGCCCAGCACCTTTGCAGGCCTGCTGCTGGCATCAGTCTCCAAACATCTGCTTTTCCACTTAAACCCTTGACATCAGCTCTTTATCTTCCCCCTCCCTCCCCGCTCTCCCCTCCCCTACCAACCCTCAATATTTTATAAATTATCATTATTTTGTCCTATCTTACACTGCCTGGCATCTAACCTCGCCCACTCCTCCGCTGTCCGTCCTCCAGATAAGAGGTTATGTGCAGATCCTTGTAATTGGCTCCCCCTCTCTCTGCCCCACATTCCCTCCACCCATCTGGCATGTCCACTCTCACTACTGATCCTGAAGGGGTTCATCTATCCTGGGTTCCCTGTATTTCCAGTCCCCATCTCTACCATTGAACCTCTTCCAGTCCAGCCGGATTTGTAAGGTAGAACTGGGATCATGATAGTTGGGCAGAGGAAACTTAAAAATAAGAGGAAAGTTGGATATTTCATTGCTACTTTGCTGCACCCTGACTGGCCCATCTCCTCCCCGCGACTCTTCTGTAAGGGGGTGTTAAATTGCCAACATATTGTCCTTGGGTTACCACCCTGCACTCCCCCTCTTTTGTAGTGATGTGATTCTTGTTTTTTGATGAGTGATACCTGCTCCCTTCGACCCCTCATGATCACATAGGCTGGTGTCCTTCCTCCATGTATGCTCTGCTGCCTCTGTGCAAGATGGCTGCTTGTTTACCTTTAAGACCTGGCCTTTAAGACCCCAGACATTTTATCATTTGCTAGCTGGGCGCCGTCAGCTTCCTCCACCATGTTTGCCTCTGTCCCCATTTGTCTTCAGCAATCATATCAGAAGGATGGGCACCAGGTGACATGATTTTTGTTCTTTGATGCCTGATGCCTGATTCTTTCCACATCTCATGGCTGCACAAGCTGGTGTGCTTCTTCCATAGTGGGCTTTGTTGCTCCTGAACTAGATGGTCTCTTGTTTATCTTCAAACCTTTAAGACCCCAGATGCTATATCTTTTGATGGCCGGGCACGATCAGTTTTCTTCACCACTCATCCAGGCCCTCACATGTCTTCACTGATCATCTGGGGAAGGAGGGCACATGGTAATATGGTTGTTTTTTCCTATCTGATGCTGGAGACCCGATCCTTTTGACACCTCATGACCACATTGGCTGGTGTGCTTCTTCTGTGTGGGCCTGACTAGTTCTCAGCTAGATGGCCATCTGCCCATCCTCAATCTTCTAAGACCCCAGACGCTATGGCTCTTTTGACAGCTGACCGCCA
>PVJH01049488.1:0-10310 GCA_004026705.1 Nesogale talazaci | reverse complement strand
AATCCCTAACAACATCAGTTGTACTCAGGCCACTTTTACACACCCATTGCCATCATCACTCTCAAAACATTCTCCCTCCCTCCAGGCCCCCATTATCTGCTCCCTATATTACCTTTCCTCCCCCCCCTTCCCCTTGAACCCTTAGTAATTTACAAATTATTTTTTCATCCTGTACACTGTACAATGTGTCCCAACACTCAATTTCCTGTAGTCTGTGCCCCAAAGAGGAGGCTACGTGTAGATCCCTGAAGTTGGCTCTCCCTCTCCATTCCTCCATCCCTCCACCCTCCTGTGTCTGGGGTCTTTATCGATGCCTATTGGTTACCTGATTTCTTCCTAACCTCCCCTATGGGGGCCTTTGTAGGTATGGAAGGGACAACCCCCTGTCCCTAAATCTAGTGACCTCAGAATAAGACCACGGAGAGATGAGGAGCTGATATCAAGGGCTCAAGTGGAAAGAAGATGCTTTGAAAATGTTCACGGCAACATCATGCACAAGTGTGCTTGGCACAAGGGATGCATGTATAGATTGTGATAAGAGCTGTAAGAGCCCCCAATAAAATAATTTTTTTAAAAAGACCATGGGAAGAACTGGAGTTAAGTTTAAAGAGCTATATAAAAAGTTTCAAGTAGGGAAGGGACATTCATTCATTCAACAAATATTTATTAGGAATCTGCTATATGTAAGGCATATATATAATGTGCTTTGAAGGTATAATGGGTTATGCATGGGGCTGCTAATTCCGAGGTCGGTAGTTCAAAACTACCAGCCACTCCCTGGGAGAAAGATCGGACCCCATGAAAAATTTTCAGCCTTGGAAACCCACTGGGACATCTGATTTCTTGCCTATAAGGTCACTGAGTCCAAATCAACTGGATAGCATTCAGTTTATTTCGGGTTTCCAGGTGAAGCATAGTTCTAGGTGTGGGGATGACAACATCGTAAGACAGAGAGTGCTGGCTACAGTGTGGTGTAGGAACCAGACCTGGGAAGAGAGTGTATGAGGACAACCTGAACACTCACAGGGGAAGGAGTCTGGGAGGCCAAGGCTCCGGCAGCAGTTCATGGAAGAAGCCTTCACCTTTGTAGGTCGGAGATTCTCCACTCACATTCTTCTAAGTATAAGTTACTCCCATAATGCCAATTTTAAAGTGCTGTTTGCAAACGCATGGTCACTGACCATACTCATGGAGATCAGTTGATCTTAACCTAAAGACCATGTGCCAAAAGGCTATCTGCCATCAAAAGCAATCAGACCCTAGGCAGGGCTCACTCCTTTCTGATAAGATTGCTCCCCTGGAGAAGAGCTCAAAGACGTTCAAGGTCAAGCCAACTCAGAGGACCAAGGTTAGACTGCCACCTTGACTCTGGAGCCCACCCATCTTGCCACATTTGTGCCTTCCTGTCACATGTGTGCTCTAGTACAAGCTCTTCCTATGGTGTGCACATCCCTAGCTCAGTCCCCTCCTGTCACATATATGACTCTTGTACCGCCCCTTCCTGTTATGTATGCGCTGACCGTGGTCTGCGTGTCCAAGCCTACACACGTGCCTGAGACTTACATTACTCTCTCTCTCTGAAGTCATGACTGAGGAGGTGGGCCCTTGTATGCTCTAGCGTGTCTGATGTCTCTTTTAATTTACCCCTCCGCTACACAACCACCCCTTGGACCCATTCCACTGTGGGCAGCTGGTCCCCCACAGGGTGGACCATGGTTGGGGGGCGGGGGCCGGGTGTGGCGAGTAAAACGCAAACAGACTCGCTGCCATCAAGTCACTGCTGGCTCACAGCGACCTACAGAACAGGGCAGGAGATGCAGAGCTCTCCGGGGCAGAACTAAACGGCACCTGAGCGCACGATGAGCATTCCCAGAGAGCGTGCACGAGCTGGCACTGGAACACGCGTGCCACGGAAACCGGGCCATGCCAGGGCGGAAGTGAGAATTCACGGGAAGAATTCTGAAGGAAAGCTGACTTATAAAACTAAGACCAAGGCGTCCTGACATGGGCCACGATAGTCTGCAGCTTACCTTCACCTTGTGCCCCCAGGAGAGACTATGTGTAAACCTACTGGCTGTGTGTCGCCTGACTGACCCTGCCCATTTCACAGAGGGTGGAACCTACAGGCTCAGAGAAGGACACAGAGCACGGGTGGCACAGCTCCGCGTGGCTAAACCACGCACTCCGGAGGGTGGGGAACGGGTCTGTGCGGGCAGAGGGTGGTCACTCGCTACACACGGCACAAACGGCTATCGGGCTGCTTCTTGTACTTTGGGGCCGCTCCATAGGGAGAGTCGATGACCGCGAGTCAGGCCAGGTTAGGAAGAAAGCTAACAGTGTGGATTTATGTCCAAGCTGGACCGGGAGAAGTGACAGCGACGATGAAGCTGGGAGAAGAGGTGAAGGAGGCTTCCAGCGAAGGTGAGCCCAGTGTGACGGAATGAAGCAGATGGGAGAGAAGACAGCTAGCAGGTGGAAATGTCTGTCTCTCTGCCCTTGGAGAGTAAGTTCAGACTCAGCGGCTGTCACCAGGCAGAGACCGTGACAAGGTCTGGGGAGAGAAGCTCTTACCTGAAGGCGCCCAGGCCGTGGGAGAAGATGATCAAAGGGTATCCAGAGTCCTTGGTCTTAAAGGGGCCATTCCAGCTGACAGGCAGGCAACAGGAGCCTAGCAGAGACTTGGGGTATAGAACCTCTGGCTGCCCCCAGCTGTGATGTCAAGGGCAGCCCTAGCACAGGCACTGGAGGGGAGGGGGCGCACGTGTTCCTCCACTCTGGAGAGCCACTGCGCCCCCTGAGCACCCCAAGTCAGATACCCATACTCTTCCTCCTCTGAGGAGGCAAGAGTATGATCAAAGGGGTGATTCTGAACCATCATGGGAAACCCCCGACATGCAAGGCAGTAGGTCGAGCTCCTAGGGCTGGGGCTCTAGGAGGAGGGGCCCAGGTTGGCTCATTCACTGTGGCCCTGCTGGCAGAGGGAAGAACTACAGGAGGCTTTATGCGCCTTGATCACTAAGGAAGTTTCTCGGAGCTAAGCAGCGGCAGGCACCCAGTGGGAATTCGCACATGCTGGATGAATGAGTAAGAACACACTCAGTTGCAAGCACTACACTACATGCTTTACGTACATCCACAACCACCCTGCAAAGTCGGCCTGCAACAGATGAGAAAAACCAAGCCTCAGACAGGTCAAGTAACTTGCCAGAAGATCCACAGCTGGTAAATGAGAGTCTGGAGTTGTGCCCAGGCAGGGGAGCCGCAAAACCCCAGCCCTTCTGAAGAAGGTGATCTCCACACGACACTGAGCAGACGAACAGCACCCCACTACCAAGGGTGGGGGCACGCCCCTCTCCTCAACAGGGCACACCCACGGGTGCTGGGTCTCCCAGGGACACCACCAAGTACCTGCAAAGGCACCCAGGGCTCAGGCCAGCCCTTACCCACAGTCAGGTTGAAGAATAACCCTCCCCAGCGCTTATTGATCTGCAGGTAATCGGCCAGGCCGGCACAGTACTCGTAGCGGGGAATCCACGTGGGCTGCTCTGAGGTCACTTCTGCCTCCTGGCAGGGGTAGAAGAGGCGAAAGAAGCTCCCCTGTGGGAAAGAGAGTGCGGCTGCGGGGAGAGAGCAGGAAGCCAGCCGGGCGGGCGGCGGGGTTTCCCAACACCTTACGGGAGGGCAGGCTGGTACAGTACGCTCACGAGGCCGGTAGGGGAGGGGCAGGCATGTGGGCTAGCAGAGAAAGACAAAGGGAAAAAGTGACAACCAGATGTCAAAAAAGAAAAGGGGGTGTGTGTTTGGGGGGCGGGATCAGAGGAGAGTACACTGTAGGGTGTGTGGTCGCCCTGTGACACCGGGTCAGGGTAGCCCCTCTTGATCCTATGTACAATCGTTCCTGTTTTTGTTTATATTTTCTGCTTTGTTTCTGACGAGGTGCTGCTGCCTTGTTCTGCACGGTTGGGGTGTGGGTGTGGGTCTTCTGCCTATGAAACCTGTATAGAGCAGGGGTCCTCAAACTACGGCCCGCGGGCCAGATGTGGCCCACCGGGTGTTTTTGCCGCCATTGCTGTACTGCTTAGCAGCTGACTCGTCCCAGGCCCCACAGTGAATTTGTTCCTAGTTGGTTGTTGTTTTTTTTTTTTTTAACGATAGTCCGGCCCTCCAACGGTCTGGGGAACAGTGAACTGGCCCCCTTACAAAGTTTTAGGAACTCTGCAAGAGGCAACAGTGGACGAATCGTTTTGAAGGGCTGTGGCAGGGGGCAGGGGAGGGCAGGAACTGGAGAGCTGACAGCGGCCTGGACAAGGAGGAGGAAACGTCCTGGAACTGACTGTGGCGGTGGCTCCCAACCCTTAGGAGTGCGAGTGAACGAGGGAAATGTGTGCTGTGTGAATTATATGTCGGCCAGACTGCTATAAATAAATAAAATTTTCAAGTGTGTGTGTGGGGGGCTGGTGGAAGGAGAATCTCCCTCCCTGCCACTGGCTGTGGGCAATTTTCGGACTCTGCCACCTGACCTGTTCTGAGAAGCGGAGCCCACAAAGGAAGTCAGGGCCAACCAAATCCAGCCCCATGGGCCCTGCAGATAGGCGTGAACTCTGTGAGCAGACGCTGGTTGGTGCTGCCCCTAATTCCCACCACTGAAACACTGAGACGCCGAGCTCGTCTTGGGGTCACTGGAGATTTCACGGACCCGCCCAGGTGGCTCATCCAACCACCGGGGTTTACAGGGAGGGGCTGTGAGCCCTGGCAGACGCGGCGCCCCGGGGTCTGGTGCCAGGTCCCGGCAATGTCACGTTTGGGCACGAGGACTGCCACTGGGACGTTCCCTCCCGACAAGTCCTGGACAGGGGGAGCCTGGGGGTGACACAGTCTGACGCAGGACAAGGTGGATGGCACGTGTTCAGGTCCGGGAGGGGGCCTCGGCAGGGGGGAAGTCCTACTAAAGTACCGCACTGCACCCCGTGGGGCAGCAAGCTCAGCGGGTGCCCCCCATGGGGAACGGGATGGGCGCCACCTGGGAGAGAAAAGGACAGAGCAGGGACGACTGTGCAAACAGCCAGCTGTGGGCAGCAGCGTCTGTGTTCCCAATGGACGGGCCACTCCATGGCGGACGACACGAGGTTGGCCAACATGCTCAGTGAGAGCAGACCACCCGCAACGGAGGCTCATTCTCTCTCAGACCCATGCATGCGCTGGGAATGGAACAAAACAAAAAAAAGGGGGGCTCCCCTCCACCGGTGAAAATGGTGGGGGCATAGAAAGAGGGGATGGAAGCATCCCCCTCTCCAAAGCCAGAGTCCAAATTGAAAAATATATCATAATAATATAATAATAATTATACACAAATGTAACCATCAACAGGGCACGGAGCACAAGGAAGGTTGGGGGGGTCGAGTGGGAGGAGCCCAGGGCGGGGGGGGGGGAGGGCGCAAACAGGGCAGACAGACCTGGAACCCAAGAGGCAGACTCACTCGGGCTTTCGAAACCAATCCCCAGCAGCTGGGACTCCGTTTCCCCCGCCCGGACGGAGCCAGCAGAGAGCCAGGGTGCAGGTGGAAGCGGTGGGAAGCAGACAGGGGCCGAGCGGGAGGCACTCACCTGGAGCCGCTGGCCCTCCATCACATCCCCGCAGCCCACCAGGTGAGGTCCCGTGACAGGCGGGAAGCCCACGGACGGACTGACCCCCATGTCCTCACCGGCGGGGTCAGACGACTGGCGCGGAGCAGAGATGTGGTGGCTGGAGGGGGGGAACAAAGAACAGCCGCTTGCTGGTTTCCTCTTGGCTTCCTGTGGCTGTCTTGAGCCATCTGCCTCCCCTGGCCCCCCAGCCTCCGTGCCACCCCACGCACTCTCTATTCCACCTGGACGCTACCCGCGTAGTGACCCTGACTTTGCCAAGGCCTGGGGGCTGCTTCTAACTTCCCTTCTTGTGGGGCTGGGAGAGGAGAAGAGAGAGGAGAGGAGAGGAGAAGGGAGAAGGGAGAGGGGAGAAGGGAGAAGGGAGAGGGGAGGGGAGGAGAGCCGCCATACTTCTCAACGTTGATCTCAGGGCCCAGCACAGGAGTTACTGACGGTCACACAGAATTTGTCCTGTGGAGGCAATGAGCACCAGAATCTGCGAGGCCCGCTGTGCCCACCAGGAAGCAGCTTTACGCATGTCGCCTCCTTTAATTCTCCCGACTTTCGGAGAGAGGGACGAGTAGTCACACCCTCTTTTACAGAGGAGACTAAGGCAGAGCGTTGCTGGCTAATGTCCCCGAGTTGCACTGATGACCAAGCGCTGAACTTCAGAGACTGAGCACCCAAACACCACCACAGGCTCGGCCATGAGGAGACTCGGTTCCCAAGTACCTGACCGATCCTGTGCCCTGGAATTCCGAGGAGATCGGGCGCATTCAGGGTGGTATGGCCAGAGACCGTCCCTGGAATTCAGAGGAGGGAAAGAGCACCAGAGTGTGCAGTGGGAGTGGGGGAAGGCTCCTTGGGAGAAGTGGCACTTGTGCTGGGCCCTGAGCGAGGAGGCGATGAGAGAGGCGAGGACGATGAAGCAGAGACTTCTCGAAACAGTGGCAGATGGGGAGGAGTATGCCTTCAGGGTGACAGGGTCACCACTGCTGATGAGATGATAAAGCGCGTAACTGGGGCTCACGTCATTGGCACTCCCTGCTCCTCTTCAATTTCATCATCACCCTTCACTGGCCACCAGACTCAGCACCAGGAAATCCACCAAGTGCCTCTCAGAAGCTAGACAACCACAAACGGCCCCTTTGCTGTGGAGTCAATTCCAACTCAGGCTGACCCCCCGGGCAGGGCAGAACGGCCTCGCGGGGTTCCCACAGCCTTGAGAAGCCAGACCCCCATGGCCTCCCTCCCCGCCCCGAGCGGGAAGGAGGGTCCAACTGTCAGCTGGGTGTGGAGGAGCCCACTGCTTCCCCACCACGCCATTAGCCGCTCTTCAAGGCTTGTCTTTCGTCTGCACATTCAACCCCCACAGTAGGGCCGGGGTCTGTGTCATGAACCCACTTCACAGACGCGGGACGTGCCGTCTGATAAAGCTAGGGGTTGCCCCCAGGTTGGCACAGCTAACACTGAGAGACTCCGACCCGGAGCACGGGGACCGTCAGCTGGATGATGTGGTCACACCTGCCAGTGCCCAGTGCCCCCTGCACCCTCTGGGTGAGAGCCATGCCACTTGCTCGGGGCTGATGCTCCCCAATCCTTGCGCAAACCCAAACCAAACTCACTGCCCTCGAGGTGACACCCGGTACAGGGTTTCCGAAGCTGGACACCTTTAGGGGAGCAGACAGCCTCGTCTTTCTCCCAGGGAGGGGCTGGCGGGTCGGAACCGGGGTCCTTGCAGTTAGCAGTCTGAGGCGTACCTGGCAGCGCCACCAGGGTTCCTCTAGCCCAGCTGTTACCAACCTGTGGGCTTCGACCCCCTTTGGGGCTCAGAGAAGTTGACCCTTTCACAGAAGTTGCTTGATTCATAACAATTGCAAAATGACAGTGATGAAGTAGCAACAATAATAATTGTATGGGGGAGGGGGGGTCACCACCACATGAGGAGCTGTATGAACGGGCCACGGCACGGGGAAGGTGGAGCAGCACTGCTCCAGCCTCTCGAGTTCGGCCTAGACTGACTCGAGCCAGTCAACCGTCAGTACTCCCTGGTCAGAGTCTGGAGAAGAGCAGGCGTAAGTTGGCCCACTCCGCGTCATGCCTAAGACCTTGGCTGGAGGGTACTACCTGCCAGGGAGGCAATGCCAAGGCATCGTGTTTGGTTTCTGGGGTGCTGTTCCCCGGTGCTCGCTTCTCAACACTGAAAGCATTCACGCAGCAGAAGTAGCTAAGATGAGGGAAGGGGACATTTCCTGCAGGACCTGCTATCTCTGGAAGGGGCGTAAGGCCGAGTGGAGAACTCGAGACCGGAAACGGCCACTTCAGGGGAGCAGGAAGAACCAGGTGGAAAAACAGCTGTTATGAAGAGCCCACCGAACCAACAGAGGAGTTCCAGAACCGAACAAAGAGAGTGTGAGCCCTGCGAGGGCACACTGCACACCCAACTGCAGTCCGACCCTCAGGCCGCCCCCTCCCCCCCCCTCTGCCCTTCGTCCCCTCCTGGCCCTACATGGTTGAGGGTGTTGGCCCATCGGAGTGGCTGAGCTCAGGCTCGTGTGTGATGCACTGTCGTGGGTGCTGGTGTGTTCACCTGCGTCTAGGGGACCTTGTTCTGCAAACGCTTGGCATTGGATTCCCCCCACAGGTATCTAATGTGTGCCTGACTTTGCTCCAACCCCTTGGGTTGTGGTATGGCCAGCAAATTTTTGTTTAGTGCAGGCACTGGGTGGAGACCATCCCCCTTTCCCTAATCTTTCTACCTTTCAATAGCGACCCTGAAGGTCATGGCAGACAGCTAAGGCGGGTAGGGCAGGGAAGCACTGCCCCGTGGGTCTGAAATTATAACCCTTCACAGGAGTAGAAAGCCTCCTTTGTCTCCTGTGGAGTGGTGGTGGACTTGAACTGCTAACCGCCCAGTTAGGAGTCCAGTGCGTAAGCCACCACACCACCAAGGCTCCTTGGGGAGACAAGTTCTTTCTTGTTTTCTTTTCTTTTTTTTTTTCAGGCGTCACTGCCCTGCTGGTGGGAGTAGGAGGCCCAGCCTTTGCTCCTGGGAGCCGGAATTGAACCTCCATCCCAGTGGGCCGCAGTCCCGTGCACAACCACTACGCCACCGGGGCTCAGCCCTCTTTCTTGTTTTCAATTAGCGTGATGTGCAGGTGCGCGTGCTTGAACTGTGACAGCCACGTGCTCTCCTGGGGATGAAGCTACCCATGGAGGAGGCCAGAGCTGGGAGGACCACGGAGAGAGGGAGTCTTCGGCCTGAAGACAGTTTCCAAACTCAGACCACTGCTGAAAGCTAACCCCAACCCACCCGACACCTTCTAAGTCAGTAAGTTCCCTTTTTGGTTGAAATCGATTGAGGTGTTTTGTCCTCTAAGTCCAAGCACCAGATACACTAAGTCTACCTTTAATGGTGAATCGCCCAACTTCTTCCTCACTACAATATTTTGTTTACTTGAAGGTGCTCTGGGAGTGATGAGATCAAGTCCAGTCATGTCTGGGAGAGAAGGGACCTCTGAGAGACTTTCTGCCTGACCTCCCAGCCCGCTTTTCTCCCCGGTACATTCGGGCACCGCCCTGAGGCAGCAGCCAGGCCCTGAGAGGGGAAGTGAGCAGATTGCCAGGTCTGATTGGAAACCACCACCGACTTTAATCATAGAGTCCCTCTAGTTAACGTCAAATGATAACTGGCTATCTTTTTACTGCATGCTTGACTCCATTTTGTTTCTAAAGCAAACTTTCAAGATCAGTCCAGCTCCCGATGCGTGGTCCAGAGCCAAGTGGGATGGGTGCTGCTCGGTCTCAGGCCCTGGTCCTTCCTTCCCTCTAGGGGTTGAGGGCACGCACAGGGGAAGGCACCAGGCTGGGAGCACAAGACACGTCACCCACATGACAATAAAGCCGCTGCCTCCTCAAACTGCCACAGAAGAGCGCCAGATAAAAGCCCGAGGGTTCTGAGAGAGGCGAGCCCTGCCTTCCGCGTTTGCTTGGTGGTGAGGACCAGGGAGGGGAGAGGCTGGCCTTCCGGCAGTAAAGAGAGGGGGGCAGACGAGAAAGCGCACACGGGAGACTGTGCATAGTGATTGCTGGGCGTCAGGTCAAAAGGAGCGGCTCTGCAGAGCTGATTTGGGGAGTAGCAGGCCTTCCAGTCTTAGACTCACTGCCACAGAGTCAACGCTGACACGCAGCGACAGGCCTTGGGTTTCCAAAACTGTACCTGTTGATGGGAGGTGCAGGCCTGGCCTTTCTCCCTCATCGCTGCCGGCGGCCTCCACCTGCCCATCACGTGCTTCACAGCCCAAAGGGTAACCACGGCACCCCCAGGGCTCCCTAGTCCTAGACAAGGAGCCAGGAATGCGATCGTGGATGAGTGATAATAACTTGGTGAAAACCCAACCCAACCATTCTGAGCCCGGCTCCTTTGCTGCGTAGCTTTCTGACCCTGGATGCTCCAGTGGGTCTCTGTGAGCCTAAATTCCCTAACTCCCCAATGGGAATACGCACGACCTACTCTCGTAGGGTTGCAATCCAGGGTAGGCAGTGCACTGGAAATACCGAGTGGAATCCCTGGCTCTTAGGAAATAAACACATATTTGTTGCCGGATCAAAAAGTAGAAGCCAAGCAACCGAGTGGATTTGGGGAGGCGAGGGGAAGGGAAAAACAAAGAGATGGCAGGTCTTAG
>PVJH01049487.1:0-10310 GCA_004026705.1 Nesogale talazaci | reverse complement strand
CCATGATTGTTAAAGTGGGAGGGTGGGTGTGCATTGAAGAAGAGAAGGTCCTCGGTGGGGCGGATTGACACAGTGGCTGTGACCCTCGGTGGGGCGGATTGACACAGTGGCTGTGACCCTCTGTGGGGCGGATTGACACAGTGGCTGTGACCCTCGGTGGGGCGGATTGACACAGTGGCTGTGACCCTCGGTGGGGCGGGTTGACACAGTGGCTGTGACCCTCTGTGGGGCGGGTTGACACAGTGGCAGGGACTCTGGGCTCAAGCATCAGAACGACTGGGAGGACAGTGCAGGACCCGGTGGTGTTTGGTTTGTACGTAGGGTCACGAGGAGTCAGAACGACTCACTGGCACCTGACCACAGCTCTATGATCCAGAGCAAGTTTCAGAGTGTCTTCTGACGTCCACAACCATCTTTTCTTTGTTTCCTCTCTTTTGAAAGACCTTTTATTTTCTTCAGGTAGGACACGTCACATGGACCTTTGCTGATGGCAGCAAGAGCCTTGGAGCTGGAGGAGCCTCGTATGATGTTTATGATGTTACCCCACAGCTCCTCAGGTCTCCTGTCCCTAGTGTTTGATGGGTTCCCTCTATTCTCGAAATGTTCTTGGAATTCGAACCCTTGCCCACTCAGGGATGAAGATTGGGCAGATTGAGGCCCCATCCCTTCTGAAAGCACCCGCAGGAGGCGGGGGGGATGCCGTGGTCACTGACTCTGAACAGGACTCCTCAAATTGTTTTCTGCCAATATATTACCTTCTGGTAAAAAAAAAATGTACTTAGAATTCAGGTGGGATAAACTCACAGGTTTATTTTGACTGTCATGATGGATATGTTTAATTTTCTTCAACTTGAGCTTGAACTTACACACGAGCAATTAGAACTTTGTTCTGAAGCAGCCACTGACCTCATTTTGGCTGATGAGATTAAACTTCTCTACTATCTTTTCCCACAGATGTCATCAATATAATTTCTGTGTATTCCACCCAGAGCAGATCATGTGTAGAGTCACAATGTTTCTGAAAATGACATTTTTGAGAAAGGAGTCGTTGGTCTTGAAAAATTCTATCATGTGATTTTTAGCTTACCTTCTATCACCAATGCCATATTTTCTTTTCTTTTTTTTGGTTTGTTTTTTGTTTTGTGGGCATCACTGCCTCTGGGGGTCATGGGTACTACCCAGCCGCCGCTGGATTTGAACCGCCAAGCCTGCGAGCTGCTGCAGTTCCGCACTCAACCACTTACGCCACCGGGGCTCAGCCCCCATGCCATATTTTCAAACCACTGTTCTTTCCTCTTTATTGTCCCCTTTTGCCTTCCAATCATCAAAAAAATCAATGCATTTTGGTTGTGTATTTGATCAATTTCAGATGGAAGAAGTTGATAGACTTCTTCAATTTCTTCATCGCTTGCTGTGGCAGTTATATGGTCTGTCAATTTATGAAGGGGTGGAGTCTAGTCTGTTAATCTGGTTGCAGCTTGACCTCATTTGGATGTGCAAAGGAGATAACATCGGTCACTGGAAGGCAGACACTCTTTCTGCTTTGACTCTGCTTCATCCTGTTGACAAGCCATACGGAGCTTTGCTGATGGCATCAGCTTTACTGATGGCAGTAATTTATTGGAACTGGAGGACTCATGTGGAGAGCCACACCAGTGCTGAGATGTTTACATTGCCACAGGATTCACAAGACTTTCCACCCACTGGCCTGTGATCTTCCTGCATTCAGCATCATTGCATGTGTTGCATGAATCTTATTAGAAATTATTGACCAGTATCCACATATGGGTGGTGTTAGACTGGGTAAACTAGAGAAACAAATCCATAGACACTCATATGTTTATCTCCTTTCAGACATGATCACTGAAGACAAATGTGTGCATAAGCAAAAGTGGTAAAGAAAGCTGATGGTGCCCAGCTATCAAAAGATATAGTGTCTGGGGTCTTAAAGACTTGAAGGTAAACATGCAGCCATCTAGCTGAGAAGCAACAAAGCCCACAGGGAAGAAGCACACCAACCTGTATGACCACAAGGTGTCGAAGGGATCAGATATAAATCATCAAAGAACTAAAAATAATATCATTTTAAATGAGATGAGCACAGATTGGGGACCCAAATCCCACCCGTAGGTGAAGTGACATCCCCTCACAGAAGAGTTGTGGGGAGGAGACGGGCCAGTCAGGGTTCAGTGTAGCAATGATAAAACATGCAACTTTTCTCTAGTTCTTAAATATTTCTTCCTCCTCCTCCCCCCATCATGATCCCAATTCTACCTTACAAATCTGGCTAGACCAGATGATGTACATTGGTACAGATAGGAACCAGAAGCATGGGGAATCCAGGACAGATTATGAGAGTGGGGATACGGAGAAGGTAGAGAAGAAAGGTGGAACCAATTACAAGGATCTACAGATGACCTCCTTCTTGGAGTATGGGACAACAGGGAAATGAGTGAAGGGAGATATTGGACAATTTAGGATATGACAAAATAATAATATTTATAAATTATTGAGCAGGGAGGGAAGAGAAATATGAGGAACTGATACAAGGGCCTTAAATGGAAAAAAAATGGTTTGAGAATGGTGATGGATGGCAGCAAGTATACAAATGTCTTTTGCATGCAATGGATGTATATATTCTGATGGGATTCATATGAACCCCCCCAATAAAATGATTTTAAAGACCCTAAAAAATGAATCAGTGACTAGCATAGTACAGGTTCTTCAAATTTTACAGATTACACTAAATTTTTAAAGTTTATGTATAGCTGTAAAACTGTGATAGGAAGTTTTTTTTTTTTGGGGGGGGGCATCACTGCCCTCAGGTGGTGGGAGTAGGAGGCCCAGACTTTGCTCCGTGGAGCTGGAATCGAATCTCCATCCCAGTGGGCTGTAGTCCCGTGCACAACCACTACGCCACCGGGGCTCAGCCCGATAGGAAGTTTTTAATAATAAAGATGATACTGAAAAGTTTTTCATCTTCTAAACATCCTGTAAACGATTTTTGTCACCAATCACAAAATAAGTCCATACTGAATTGTAAAGCTATCCTAGTTGTGTTCTTTGACTAAATGTTCTGTTAGTATATATAGAAAAATTCTCAGTACTAGCTTGCAAACATCATGTTAAGTTTTATGAAGAATTTATCTTTGCATCCAGCATAACTATTAGGATCATCCCTGTACACAGGTGCTCAATAAAGAATTGTTCTTTAAAAGAAAAAAAGAGAGAGCTTTATATACAAGAGCTATTGAATGGTGAAAAACATCCCTGCCCAGTCCAGATCAAGTCCATAAGTTTGATATAGCCCATATGTCCAATACCAATTTATAAAGTCCTCTTCAGACTTGAGAAACACATGCAATGACACCAAATGTAGCGAGATCACAGTCAGTGGGTGGGGAGTCTTGTGGATCCAATGGCACTGTAAGTGTCTCAGCATTGGCAGAGGTCCCACGTGGCTTCTCTGGTTCTAGAGTGGTCTGGCTCCACCAGTCTCTCTCCATGTATCTTCTCCACAGGGATGTCTTCCAGGGAGTGAGCGAGTGTCCCATCTCCAGCGAGATATTTATCTCCTTTGAGCTTCCAAATGTGGTCATCAAACTACTTACTGTCTGTCAGGCTAGATTCCACTCCTTCACTCTGACACCTCAAATTGACACCAGATTATGGAACCACCATACGTCCTTTGAAATCTGTTCAGTTCTTTTACTTCACCGTTTCTTCTGTTCATCTAGCCACTCTTAGTTCAAGAGCAAGTTTCAGAGTCTCTGACATCCATTTGGTCTTTTCTCTTTCTTCTCTTTTTTTAATGACCTTTTGGCTTCTTCATGTACACTGTCCTTGATATCATCTGAAAACTCATCTGGTCTTTGGTCATTACTTCCTGATACATCGGATCTCGTCTTGAACTGCTCTCTAAGTTCAGGTGAGGTATACTCAAGGTTGTACTTGACTTCCTTGTTTTAATCATCTTTAGTACATTGTAAAATGAAAAAAATACGAGTGGATGAATGAGCCTCATAAAACTACCATGTAAGGGGCTGAGCCCCAGTGGTGTAGTGGTTGAGTGCGGGACTGCGGCCCACTGGCTTGGCTGTTCAAATCCAGCAGCAGCAAGGCTGGGTAGCTCCCACGATCACCAGAGGACAGTGATGCCAAAAAGAATAACAGCAGCAACAACAACAACAACAAACCCTACCATGCAGTTTTACAAGTCCATACAAATTGGTAGTGTGTAGATGTGTAGAAAAAAGTCTGCAGGCTATACACCAAACTGTGAATAAGAAAGTTGCCGGAAAAGAAAGAAAAAAAGGAAATTGCCTCAAAGGGTGGGAATTTGGATGAAAGGGGTGAAATGTTCAAGAAAACTTTTGCTTTGTCTGCCCTGTATGGATTTCACCAAGAATGAATTAAAATAGTACAAATTTATTTGAAGGTAAATATAAAAGACGCATCGATAAATGTAGCAGAATAGAGAACATATATATAGTCCAACAAAGTCTACTTTCCAAAGGTTGTAGCCTCTTTTTGTATTTTAATAAATCATTTTATTGGTGACTCTCACAGCTTTTACCATGATCCATACATCAACTGTATTGAGCACATTTGTTCACATGTTGCCATGATCATTTCTAAAACATTTTCTTTATGCTTGAGCCCTTGGTATCAGCTCCTTCCCCACCCCCCTCCCTTGAACACTCATGAGCTTTCAATAAATTATAAATTATTTTTATTTTCATATTTTGCACTGTCCGCTATCTCCCTTCACTCACATTTCTGTTGTTTGGCTCTGGGTGGGAGTGGGGGCAGGTTTAAGATTTTACATAGATCATTGTGATAGGTTCTCCCTTTCTCACTCTTATTCCGCCATCTTCCCCCTACCCTCACAGTGTCATTACTCTCATGATTGGTTCTGAGGGCTTTATCTGTCTTGGATTCCATGCTTGAGAGGTTTTATTTGTACCAGAATAAATGCTCTGGTCTAGCCATATTTGTAAGGTAGAACTGGGGTAATAATAGTGTGTGTGGGGGGGGGGGGGAAGGGAGACTGTGCATTCAAGAACCAGAGGAATGTTGTGTGCTTTGTCGCTGCCCCCTGGCTGGCTTGTCCCTTCCTTGTGACCCTTTTTGGAAGGGGATATCCACTTTTCTACAGATGAGGACTTTGGGTTTCCATTCAGACCCCCCTTATTCACATCGAAATGTTTATTTGCCCGATACCTGATCCCGTTGACACCTCATCTTCCCTCAGGTTGATGTGCTTTCTTCCATGTGGATAGCCTCTCTTTTTAGTAATACTGTACATACTGGAGTTTTTCCTATACCCATTCTCTATTATCCAGCAATATCTATACCACCACTCCCACCCCCAAGTAAAACTTGTTCTAAACCTGTGCTTGTCCTGTCATCCGTGCTCCCTCTTCCTGGGGAGGGAAGATAAGATGAAATCATTGCACTCTTGAGCAAAGGTGGGGGATAGAGATTTGGAGGGCAAGATGATATTGACAAACTACTTCATATACCATATTTGTTGGACCACAAGATGCACCTTTTCCTCCCCAAAATAGGGGGGGGGGGATGAAGGTGCATCTTATGGTTTGAAGGTGTGGTGCTCCAGAACATCTGTTGATGATCCCATGTGCTTGCTTACAGTCTGCTGCTGTTGGCATGCCGTGGACTGCTGTGTGTTTAGGGGAAGTCCCACCTCCTGGAGTCTCCATGTCAGTCAGGTCACATGATTGGCACAGCATATGCCTCGCCTCATTTGTGATGATGTTTTTTTTGTTTTTGTTTTTTTGGGCATCACTGGTGATGATGGTTTTTAACACCACTGTTGAGTTTACATTGTTAAATATTACCGTATTTTGTTTTATTTTAATAAACATTATATAATAATGGCACTATTGGGTTCAGAATATTTTTTTCTTGTTTTCCTGCTCTAAAAACTGGGTGTATCTTATGGTCTGAAAAATATGGTACCTTTTTCCACCAGCTATTTATAGAGTGTTGACATCTTATTTTGTAGCTGAGGAAACCAAGCCTTGGAAAAGTTACCTAATTTTCTTTTTTCTTTTATTTTTTTGGCATCACTGCTCTCCGGTGGTGGGAGTAGGAGGCCCAGCCCCTAATTTTCTTATAATTACCAAATAACTCAGCTAATCCCCTTGTAACACTCTTATTAAAACCATTGTATCGGGGGCTGTTACAACTCTTGTTACAATCCATGTATCAATTGTATCCGACATATTCGTACATATATTCCATCGTTCTCTTCTATACATTTTCTTTTCATTGAGCTTTGGGATCAGCTCCTCTTCCTCCCTACCCCCCTCCCCAACCCTCGTAATCCCTTGATAGAATGTAGATTGTTAATTATTTTCAAATCTCAAACCGGCTGCTGTCTCCCTTTCTCTCTGGCTTCAGTTGTTCTTCCCCTTGAATGGGGATGTGTGGTTATGTCCCATTCATTGTCCCTCCCCACCTCTTCCTCATTTCACCCTATCATTTTGATATCTCTATTCCCATTCCTGTTCCTGGGTTCCATGTGTTGTGAGTTTTATCTCCTGCCTATACCTATGTACATGCTCCCATCTAGTCTAGATTGGAAAGTGGCACTGGGTTCTTGATAGCGGGGGCAGAGGAGGTCTCCAGGGATCAGAAGTATAGTGCATGGCCCATTAATGCTCTACTGCACCCTGATGTTCCTCTGTCCATAGATGGGCTTTGGGTCTTTGCTCCAATCCCCCTCCAATTTCACCAATGCATTTTTGTTTGTTTGTTTAGTTTGTTGTGAACTTTCTGATGCCTGTTTCCTGGTCTCAATTACACCTCATGATTGTAATTACTTATCAAGCAATCAAGTTTTTTTTCAACATTGACTTAGATCCTTTGGCCATGTGCATATATAAAGGTTAAATACGTATATGTGCTGAGTCCTGGTAGCGTAGTGGTTGAGTGCGGGACTGCGGCTGACTGGTTTGGCGGTTCAAATCCAGTAGCAGCAAGGGTGGGCCTCCCACTCCTTCCAGAGGGCAGTGATGCCTAATAAAAAAAAATATGTATATGTATATTTTAGGGTGGTGTCACTTGTGTATCTGGCCCTGGGGAGAAAGGACCTGGCAGGCTGGCTGTGCTGGGACCGTGGGGACTATGGACTGGCATGTTAAATGTGCCCTTTTCAACATGCTGGTCTCTGGGGAGCTGAAGTTGTTGCGTGGTATGTGGTCTTCCCCTGAGCATGCATCCCCATGCATACACTGGTATATGCTGGCATAAGCTGGATGATCTTTCCTGTGTATTTCAGTGGCTTGTAGGTATGTGAAACCAGTAACATAGGGGGATTTTAAAACATTTTTATAACTTCTAAAGATTTCCATATTCTGGACTTTCATATGAATGAAACCTTGATGAAAATCAGTTGATCATTAAAAGGCACATGATTTAATTTCTAGACTCTTTAATTCTACTAATGAATATATCTATCATTATTCCAGTGCTACACTGTTGTTGCTGGACTTGGTTTATGTTTATTTTGTGATCAGTAATTTAACCAAACTGTATTAATCATCTTTTTTCCCCCCAATGATTTTATTGGGGGCTCTTTCAACTTTTATAACACTCAATACATCCTTTGTATCAAGCATATTTGTACACATGTTGCCATATTCATTTCCAAATATTTTCCACTTGAGCCCTTGGTGTAAGCTTCTCTTTCCCTCTCCTTTTTTAAAAAAAATAAATCATTTTATTGGGGGGTCCTCTTTTAATTATCTTAACATTTATTTGCTGAGTTTTAATTCAGATAGATGATTATTTCATTTACTAATGATATTTGCTTTCTTTATTTCAATGATAATGTTAATATAAATCAAACAGTCTGAATATTTTTACATTTAGTAAAAAGAGAACTCATTTAATGTTAGTTTAGCAAGTACTTTTTATTTATTTTAACTTTTTTGTGACAGAGCAGAAAACGAGCTTCACATTCAGCAATTAATTCATACACATTGTTTCATCTCACCCATTGCAAGCCCACCCTATAAAGACACCACCCTCTCTTTCCTGTGTTGCTTGTTTCCATTCTTCCTCCGCTCCTCGACTTTCTGAACTTTGTGCTGTGTATACGCTGCCCCCGCAACATCAAATGCACTATTATTCGAAGGTGTGTGCACTCCAATAGTTTTATTATTTCCTCTATAAGCCTGAAAATCGAGCCACATGTATGTTCAGTTCCAGATTTGAAGGTGTCCAAGGACCCTATCAAGGCTCAGGGTTCCACCAGTAAGCCTGGACCCTTTCATGATTTTGAGTTTGTTTCACCTTCTTCTCCCACTCTATCCAGGATCTTCTCATCTGCTTCCTTTGTCAGGGGGAGCCGGGTCTCCTCTCGTTCTCTGGTCTCAGAGTCATGGAGACTGACCATCAAGTGACCCACGAGTCCTTTGGCCTAATTATTTCACATGCCTTCCATTTCCGTCATTCTTCTTTCCTCAGGACAAGGAGGGACGGACAGTCGAACCTTAGAAAGCTTCTCACAGCTTGCAAGACTTTAGTCGCTACTCATCAAAGCCGGATGTAGATTTCGTGAAGTATGTTATTGATTATCTATTTGATATGTTATGAAGTATGCCAATTGATCTGTTATTATGAAGTATGCCAATTGATCTGATTTTTTAAAAATCAATTGGTATTGAAATTGATTTTAAAATGTTTGCAGTCATATCAAAGTAAGCATATATATATTTTCTCTTTTACCTGTTAATATGCCACATCATACATTATTTGGGTGAGCTTTAATTTTCCATGTCGTATATCCTTCTTTAATTAAATTTATTTATGTTTTATTTTGGAAGAAAATTGCAGCAATCGTCTCAGAAGGTTTTGTTTCCAGGATCATTTGGGGTTTGTAAAATGAATTGAGAGACATATGTCCTTTTCTAGCTACTGAGACAAACGCCAATGTTGAGAGAGTGACGTTAGTACTTTCTTGGAGCTTTGAGAGAAATCATCTGTGTAGCCATCTGGGCCTGGCATTCTTCTAAGTAGTAACAATGTGTGTGTAACCCCTTTCTGAAAAGAACTGTCGGCAGATACGCTGCTCCTGAAAGCATGTGGTTGCAAATGTTTTTCACTCTTTCAGAGAGTCTTTAAAAAGGATGTCCAAAGTTACAAAACTAATTCACAATTATGATCCAGTCAAATCTCTTCAGTCTTATTTTGCCCATCCTGAATTATGCTGCTAAAAAAAATTTCCTCGTTTAGTGTTTTATCATCTTTTTAAAAAAATTTAATTGGCCGAGCCCCAGTGGCGTAGTGGTTGTGTGCGGGACTGCGGCCCACTGGGACGGAGGTTCAATTCTAGCAATGGGGCTGGGCCTCCTACTCCCACCACCGGAGAGCAGTGATGGCCAAAAAAAATTTTTTTTTAATTAATTAATTTTTGATTAAATACTTTTATTGGGGGCTCCTTCATCTCTTATAACCCATGCCTGTATCTAGTCTGTCAAGCACGTTTGCACATATGCTGCCATCATCATTTTCAAAGCATCCTCTTCCCACTTGAGCCCCTGATATCAGCTCCCCATTTCTCCTCTCTCCCTCTTCAGTCCCCCCTCCCTCACAAACCCTTGATAAGTTATAGGTGATTATTTTCATATCTCACATCGTCCTCCATTGCCCCTCACCCACTTTTCTGTTGTTCGTCCCCCTGGCCAGGGGTTATAGATTGGTTCTTGTGATGGATTCCCCCTTCCTCCCCCTCCCTACAACCCTGCCCTCCCCTAATCCTTCTGGTATCTCTACTCCCACTGTTAACCCTGAGGTGTTTATCTGTCCTGAAGGCCATTTAAGTCACTGAATGTGAGGGGGGTTTCTGTCAAGATGTTTCCAGCTGAGCCCTGGTGATGCAGTAGTTGTGTGTGGGACTGCGGCCCACGAGGTTGACGGTTCAAATCCAGCAGCAGCTTTCCAGAAGCAAGACTGGACTTCGTACTCCCACCAGGGCAGTGATGCGGGGGTGGGGGTGGGGGGAAGATGTTTCCAAAATACACAGCTTTATCATCTTTTAAGTGTGCCGTGTTTTATTTGCTTTTTGAGACATGGAGAATTGGACTTAGCTGCATATGACAGAAAAACCCCTAACACTCAGTTACTTAAATGCCATAGACATTCAGTCTTCTCCTCCCTGAGTAGGCCAGCCAGGTGTGGCATAGGAACTCCAGGTCAGGACGGAGGCTTTTTTTGCAGCTTCCTCCCTGCAGTCTGGAAGGTCAATCCCTAGTGTTTCTGGATCCTTAGTGGGAGTGGGT
>PVJH01049486.1:0-10306 GCA_004026705.1 Nesogale talazaci | reverse complement strand
GGGGGTGTTGTTGACTCTGCAATCAATGCTGAAGAAAATAGCAATCAGGAGAACAGCAAATGCGTTGCTCTTGGTAACTTTGGTTCAGAGGACCTCTCTCGAATATTGGAAAGCAAAGCAAGGATGTTACTTTGGGGACTAATGTGCACCTGATCCAAGCTATGGTCTTTCAATGGCCCTATATGCATGGGACAATTGGACATTGAATTGGGGTGACTGAAGAAGACATGTGCTTGAAATGTGGTGCTAAAGAATGCTGAAAGTACCATGGGCTGCCAAAAGGACAAACAAGCTTGTCTTGGAAGAATTTTGGTCAGAGTACTTCTTAGAGGCAGGGAGGGCGAGAGTCCCTCTCACCTACCCTGAACACTCTGTTGGGTATACTTTATTTAGAATTGGTACAAATATGGATCTTGTCCAGTAAGTTGGCTAACTTTCTAAATCTGTGGCATAGACAAATGAGTGCTTCCCGTGTTTCATCAGCATGTTGAAATATTTGAAGTGGTATTCCTTTAACTCTTGGAGCTTTCCTTTTGCCTAATGCTTTCCGTTCACTTTGAACTTTTACCTACACACACATGATTTTTGCCATGTTTCAGGTCACCACCGGAATGCTAGAATGTCAACTAACTCTTTTTGGTACAGTGACTGTGTGAATTCTTTCTATCTTTCTGGATGCTTCTTGCATTATTCAATATGTTGCCTATGGAATCTTTTAATATTTCAACGTGATACATGAATTTGTTTCGGTTTTTCAGTTTGATATATGCTAAACTCCTTTTAAAACTTCAATCTCTGACCCCCTAGGGACATAAAGACAGAGGATAACTGCCCTTGTGGTTTTCTCAGGCTGCGCGATCTTTACAGGAGCAGAAAATCTCATCTTGTGCTTCAAAATGGCTGGCGGTCTTGACGCCATATGATCAGCAGCCCAATGTGTGACTTGTCACACCATAAGGGCATTTCTAAGTGGAAGTTAATAGGCAATACTATGAATGCAATACTAAAGAAAGTAGAGGCATAGAACATAGTTGTGCCCACAGTGGCATAATTAACCCTCACCCAGCCTCTGAGCTTTCAATGATATGCCTAATGAATCTGATACTATCTAAGTCAGTTTGAGTCAAAGATTTTGTTTCTTGCAGCCAAAAGCATCCATGTGAATATAATACTTAAAGAAACATAGATGGTAGGTTAGCAATAAGAAATTCTTAGAAAATATCAGTATAATTAAGCAACTAATACAGCCAAGGTGTCTAGCTGCTATTATTGTGTTGTTTTCATTAGTGCTCACTTCAAATCTCATAGAAAGTCGTGTAATTTACTTCTAAGATTTTATGTTTGCAATATGCTTTTCTTTACTTCATTTTATCCTAAGAATCCTACATTTATTTTGTAAATATACTTTCCCAATTTACCTCCAAGCACAACTCTTATCCTGCTTTAGCCACTCTCAACAGTGTCACAGAGACATTTTAAAAAACATTTTGACAATCTTTCTTGGGACAGAGTCACAGTTTTATTGGTGCGTGCACATTCCTGTATGACTTAGTTCTCCAACCTATGGTCTCCAACCTTTGCAAATTCATTTCATTACCTGTTTTTCACACACCTACTCTATTCTGGGCAGACTGGCTTCCTTTCATGCCTTGCTTAGGTTTCTTTGTGTTTCCCTCTTCACCTACAGTGTGCTTTTCTTGGTTGTACAAAGTTGACTTTTTCCTCATCCTTTAAGCTTCGGCTTAAATATCTCCTTAGAGGCATAGATTACCAGTTTGTATTGCACTTTAGTCGACTGGAATGATATTACATTTGAACAAATCATGTTTATTTCTTTTATGGCTCTTTTTCAAGTATATAATAAACTCTTGCTTGTATACATTTTGCTTGCATCTCCTCTTTCTCCAATTCATCCCCATGGGAACCAGAGATTTTAAGTGGTCTGCCACCTAACACACTGATTTAAGTGGTAACTGACTGTGATGACTTTCAACAAAGACAGTAGTTTCTTTGGTTTGTGCCTACTAAGTGGTGGACTATGTATGTCCCCTGATTTTATTTTATGTTATTATTTTATTTTATATATATTATTCTACACACACACATATATGGAATGAGTTCTGGGGTTTTCAGGAACAAGGCATTACAAAGACCACACTGCTTCCTTCTTATTTGCCAGCAAAGCTCACTTTGGTACCTCAGATATCCGAGCGAGGGTTTCTAGTGAGCAGTCAGGAATAGGGGTTTTACTCTGCTTGTTAAAGACAACTGGAAAGATATAATTATTGGCATGCAGGACAGGCTGTCAAAGGAAAGGGAATCTGAAAAGGTAGATATTTCTTTGTTTGCAGATATTCCAAGGAAACATCTGTTTCTTTGTCCATAAAAGGAGACCATGTATAGTGGACAGATGGGTTAATTGGGGTGTCTCAGTAACTCAGAAAATATGAAAAGGAAAAGTAAGAACCTGTAAATGAATGGCTACTTTACACTCAAACAATTTTCCTTGTTTCTTGTTGAAACCTTAAAATATCTGTGTATGTTATCGACTCTGAATACAGAGTATGGAGGTATGATGGCAGCAAGAATGTTGTGGAAAGACCATCCACTCTGAAGTCTGCAAGTCATTATTTGATCATATACTACATGACATGTGAATGATGAACACGACCCTGTTCCTCTAGAAACTGCATTTGCCTTTTTCAGGAACACCAACGAGATCAGCCAGAAGTAGAACTGGAATATAGGTCTCATGGTTTGTAAGTAAGTATCATTTTAGTATATTAAGTCCTTGCCTCCAGTATTAGGAACTCAAACTATAAAGAATATCAATCCATGATTAATCACCTTTGCAATTTTTAAAAGATAATTGACTTATACTAGATTCTTGGAGTTTGATTTTGGAATAAATTATAAAATGAAAAGGAATTTCTTAGAGTCTAGCCTCGGTATGAGTAAAGTAGGAACAAAATTAACTTCAATTTACAAATCTCTTAATTCTTATGGTTCAGCCACATTGTAGCCTGGAAACAGCACGATTAGGGCATCATAGCAAGAGAAATTGAGAAAATTTCAGGGGAAAATCTTACCCAATGAAATTCAAAATCAAAAAACTCCGTCATATAGCTTATGTTAGATACATCTTATGAATTATGACTTTTCAGCTAACTCAGATGTACTTTCATAATCTTTCTCAACACATCGCTGTAGCAGCTAGAATCAGTGGATTGGCTCTATCAAAAGAGATGGAAAACACTTAGTCTCTGTATCCAAAATGTCTCATAGAGGAAAAATTATTTTAGATATGACTTAAGACAGTCATGACATAATTTTGTGTTCAATCCCTTCTAAATATATAATAGGTAAGTGTGGAGTAAGAAGTATCTAAAGAATTCAAGCATTATTTTTGCATATTCATATAAAAAACACAAAATCTAGGCTTTCAGATTTGTAAGTAAATGGCTTTTGCATGACACTGAGATGCACCCTGGAACTCTTTGTAATAGATACAATAACTTATTGCTAGAACTGCCTAGACTGGTTGTTGGAAGCAAAAACATGGCAATATTTTTCATAATGTGATCTTTTATAGATTTAATGTTTGAATTTAAATTAATCTTGTTATGGGAGCACCTATAGAAAACAGGTACTATATATTTTCATTGGGTAGCTAATTTATATAACTAGTTTCATTACTGAATAATTGAATAAATATAATAAATAGTAAAAGATAGATTACTTTATTAATTAAAGTAACATGTATAAAAGACTATTGCCATTAATTATATATTACACATTTATATTCTCATTTGAATTCAAGAACTGAGGCAAAGAAACTATTTGAAGGACTTTTAAGAGGTGGAACTATTTGCATCCACATATCAACTGTATGTACTGATATTTAGTGTCGTTGAATCTCTAAAGCTTTTCACTGTCTATCTTTAAGACTTCTAGGATCTCTGTTATCATGACAAGTTGTCCTTTGATTTAGCCAGCTTGAAATAATGTATGCTATTTGTAGCCATAGCAAATTTTATTCAGAACGGAACAATGATAAAAATATGACATGAACAAAAATATCTGTGTTAGTCCAGATAGACTAGAGAAACAAATTCATAAACATGCATATGCATACAAGGGAGAGGTTTATATACAAGAGGAATTGAACATTCAGAAAACACTCCAACCCAGTCCAGTCCAAAGTCATAAGTCCATTATTAGCCCATATGTCCAATTCCAGTCTATAAAGTCTTCCTCAGACTCAGGAAGCACGTACAATGACACCAGAGCAATCACAGGCCAATGGGTGCACAGTCTTGTGTATCCAGAGAGAGTAGAAGCATCTCAGTTCTGGCAGGTGTCTCCCTATAGCTCCTCCAGTTTCCAGGTCTCAGCGTCTATCAGCATGCTGCCATGTGTCTTGTCAATAGAGCATCTCAAATGGACTGAGTGAATCTCCTCCAAGGGGAAATACCATGAAATTTCCCAGAATTCTCAGGAGGAATTCATGCCCACCCAGAGGTCACATTGGCTATCTCCATATTGTCAGGCTGGACTGAACCCCAATACCCCCAATCCTGAAGTTGACATGAGTACATGGCTGACACAGTATCAAATAAATCATTTTCATGAACCTAGACCTGATTGTTTGCATTATAATGAACTTGTACCCACCTAAATCTAGCTAGATGTACATAATCCAGGGTCTTTTAAGAATATTTCTTGCCCAAAGGATCACCTTCTAAACCACACCGTTTCTGACTGTTGAGAGAACTCTCACCAATTAGATTATGAAGTATTTTATACCTTTTTTCCTACATCAGATTAAGGGACACTACTCAGTGCATGCTTATTTTTCCAATTATTTTTTGTGATTGTTGTTGAAAATTCACACAAAAATAGACCACGTTGCCAATTTCCACATTAATGTATAATTTAGTAACATTTACTATATTTCTTGAGTTGTACAACTATTTACAAAAACAGCATAACATAACATTTTCATTAACATAGGATCATAACTTGAGTTTACAAATTGCTATTGTCAATTTAGGTCCATATAGCTAGCTCTTAATGAAACATATTTCTCAACCAAACACTGTGTATTATTTATTTTAAATAATGATTGATTTTAAGAAAACTTTGAGGGATTAATTTGGCTTAAATTGCAAATATCATCTCTGTGAAATAGCTTCAAGAGTTTGTCCATCCGCTATGGTTCCAATATAGAGTCCATGGAAATTAGAAATTCTGTTCTGTATTTCTCCACTATTGATCCGGATTATTCTATAGGATCATTTTTCAAAACACTTCTCTGCTGTTCATTCCAAGAATCCTTTGCCTAGTAATGTCTTCTGTTAAAATGTAATCATCCATGTAATCAAGATGTCCCTTGAAGATTGACATATTTCAAATAATTTCTCTAATTGGAGCTTTCTCATGAAACTTTCCAAAGTATTGAGAGTGCAGGCACTGAGCCATGGAGACTTGACTTTGTGTCACAGTTTCCCAAGTGTTGCCTAAGTAACCCTAGGGCAGTTGCCTAATCTCACAGAACCTTGGTTTCCTTATGTTTCAAATGAAGCTAAATTAGATCAATTATATCATGTGGGTACAAGCATTTCCCACTATGAAAAATTAGAACAATCTTAGGTAATCCCTCCCTCCAGAAAAGAAAAAAAAAAACCTTCCCAAGCCAAAAAAATATATCTAAAAGGTGAAAAAAAATTACTATTGACTTATTCACAAACACTCATTTAATTTTTTTTCAGTTAGTGAAAAAAAGATACTGTTTCAGAATGAAAAGGGGATTCCCTAATCTCAAATATAATATAAGGAGGCTATTTCTAAAGCTTTAAATGGGACAGAGGCAAGATGATAGAGACAATTAGTATACAGTTAAAATTGCACACAAGGTCTAGCTGATATTTAGAGATATAAAATAGCATAGAAGGATCAGGAAAACTGTTACAAAAGCATGAGTGGCAGCACATCAATTTATTTTATTTTTTTCTATTTTTAAATTTCTACTTATTTATTTATTCATTTTAGATAATTGATTTTAGTAATACGTAGGACTATAACAACGGGAATATGATCATTAATGGAACATATTGAGAAAAGCTTACAAGATTGTTCTAAGGCATTCTGGAAAGGGCAGTAAGAGTATGCCTCATAGGACATGCCTTATGACTTTGTGTCCCATATGATGGTTGTCTCCATAATTACACACCAGGAAAGGCCCTAATGGAGAATGCTTCTCCCTATGCTGCTTAGGGGGTATAGGTAGTAACTTACCTATGCACTCATCTTGTGACTAGGCAGTTCATATGGCTGGTCAATAGTTAGAAGAAATTTAGTGAATACATCATTCACTTGAGAACGCTGCAAATGGATTTTTGGAATTCCCTATTATTCATAACCTTCTGCAAACTGGTGTTCAGAATTTAATCTCTAACAGAGTACCAATGTAGGCTTTTCAAAAAAACAACTCAAAACTGAAGTGGCATGAAGAAAACTAAATATTCATAAAATACTTATATTAATTACCACAGTTTCATCGATGAAGAGATGCTCAATGGATGTCATAATCATAAAGACCCTTACTCAACATACTCTTGCGCTGCTTCTAATGCCTACTAATTGTTATGCTATTGTTCAATAAGTGCCTCCTCCAGGAGGCACATTGTTGTTTAAGAAAGTGCTTCAGATTTGTAACATATGGTAAAGTGATCGGTAATGTATATGTTTTTATTTTTCTTAAGAGCACGAAAATTACTGTGCCTGACACTTTTCTCCCGCAACCCCTAATGCAATCCATTATGAACTTCTTTTGATTTTGCATCTTAAATATATCTCAAAACCACCCTTCACTGAGATAACTAATTGTTGAATTAAATTAGTCAGTGGTCATAAAAGGTCTCTCAGAGAGGTGGCACAGCATTTATACAAAATAGTTTAAAGTGACTGAACAAAGGTCAGTGGTTGCATCAACAGGAACCTAGAACAAACCTCCCACGAGGGAAACATTCCATTAAGAAGCAATCATTTCCTAAATTGACAACTCTATTTAACACCTGAACCCCAGCCTCTTAAATAGCTTATGAAGTTGCTAGCTCAAATTCTTAAACTATTCACGGTAAGTCTCATGTCTCATTCCCAACAACACGTTAGACACTCAAAATCAATGATCTCATCTCTGTTTATTCTTCCTGTGAGTCTGGAGAGTGGCCCCAGAATCTAGCAATAAAATAAGAATAACCAGTACGTGGGTTTGGGTTTAATGGCAGGTCCGATCCCATGGACCGCTCATAGTGTCCCATGCCAGAGCAAACGGTAACCCTGAATCATTGCCTGGCTTTACCTCATGGGCTTCAGGCACTGAAGTGGGTTGCACAGTGGGAAAAAAAGAATAACTTCTAAAGTGTCATAGGAAGAAAATCAGGCAAAAGCAGAGTCAAGATCTTCAATGAGGAAAAGGAGGAGTGCTAAGTTATTACATGGCTAAGTTATTACATTACTGCATGGCATCTAATTAGCTGTCCTTTCTACCTGATTCTGTTGCTAAAGGGGAACAGGGCAGTAAACGAAATTAGCAGACTCTAAATTTAGAGACAAAGAAAATCCTCTTTTACACAGTGTGCAATTATCCACGATTGTAGGATATTATTGAGGTAAATTGAAGCAAGAAGAATTTGGAAAAGGATTAGGTGTTTTTATGAATAAGAACAGCTTGTGCAGTTACTAGCAAGAATAAAAATTACATAGCCAATTAAGCTCCCAGTGTTAGGGTATGCATCAAGCTCAAGCTGGTTTAGAGAATGAACTGACTTTAGAATAGTACAGTAGCATCAAGTTTTACAGAAGTTCTACTGAGTGTTCCTTTGACAAAGTCCTCTGAAGAAGCTGGGGAAAACAGTTCAATTAACTAAAATGTGAAACATTTCAGGTTTGACTTTTGAATCTAGGTCAGAAATAGAAGTAATACTGAGAGCTCTGAATACAAAGATGCAGTACCACAATCTTGAAATAACCTTTCAAAATGGTAGAATGGAAAGGTTAGCACACTAGATATCTAATAATCTAGGCTTTCTATTTCCTATTTGCTGACACACTTAGAAGAAATCACCTACCTTTCTAAGTTTCCTTTTCTGTACTATATAATGAAAGTTATTAGTCCAATTTTTGACAATGAAAATGTAATGCAAATTCCTCAAGTCTCACAACTTGAATAGGAAAAATCAGTGGATGATGCTATATAATGTAAATAAAGGCACAATGATTTTTGTTGTCATTTGTGTTTTACTCTGGCTATTCATGAAGCTAACTCTGGGTTATTGTGGCAGTCATGTGCTTATGTAAATTTTATGATTGAAATGTAGAGATGGAGTCTAGCCTGTTAATCTGGAGACAGCCATTGAGTAGCCAATGAGGCCTCTATGTGGGCATGGTTTTCTCCTGAGACTTCTGCGAAATCTTGTGATATTTCCCCCGGTAAAGATGAGAAGCCATCTTCCCCAGTTGTTGGGAGTTAGTCTCAGAGATGATTAATCACAGACAAGACAAGCTGGCAGCGTTCGAGAAGCTGGAGGAGCCGGTGGAGAGACCACACAGCTTTGCCCTGATGGAGCCAGACCTCTGAAACTGGGGTGGCCAGATGGAGACCTCTGCCAATGATGAGTTGCTTCTGCTGTTGATGGACCCTAAGACCTGGAGGGGAGGTGCCCTGCCAGCACTGGGATTCTGCACCCACTGACCTGTGACTTCGTGAGTCAGAAGAAGACTTTATAGACTAATTTTAGGCATATGGGTTGATTTTGGACTTATGACTTTAAACTGCACTGGATTGGGATGCTTTCTCCATGTCCCTTTCCTTTTGTATATAACCCTTTCCTTATATCGATATGTGTGTCCTTGAATTTATTCCTCTAGTATATCCAGACTGACACAGTTATTCATGCCTACCTGCGAGACCCACATCATATGTCATAATCCTCATCATATGTAATAATCTCTCATCTTCAAATGGCATGAGGCAGTGGTGGGGTTCAGTCAATTCACACCAGTATGGCAGAACTGATGCCTAATTTTTTGGCGAGTTCAGTGAATCAGTTGTCAAAATGTTACCTGCAATCTGGTTTCTCTTTAAGGCAGGTGAATGGGCAGAGCTTAGTGTAGAAATTACAAATTTACATTTCTTAATCAACTTTTTAATGTTTAACTGTGTAATAGCTGTGTTCTGATATCATGTTGAAATGATAAATGATCTTTCAGTATATATGTACTGAATATATTTTACATATTCACTATATATTATATATACTGAATATTATATATATATACTTATAAAATGGCCATCGGGAAGCAAATCCATCGTTACCTTATTTGAATCATACCACTGACATGAAGTCACTGTAGCCAACAATCTCAGGTAATTTTTTTCAGTTAGTTCTTTGCTCCAAAGTCCCAACAACAAACTTTTTTTTAAAAAGTCTGAAACAAGCAGAGTCATCCTTAGATACATCATAAACTTGAACGTCAATTGTTTTTCTGTTTGGCTTACTTGGGCATACTTCTACAATATGGAGTCAAAAGAAATTGTGTGTCTAGGAGTAAAGGTAAGGACTAGAGATATGCTTTTATCTTTGGGTACTCCATTCCATTTGCTTTGCTTGCTAAAATATTAAAGAGCACAACAATGCAGAGATCCTGCCCAGTAAGTGAATGAGAAGATGATTGCACGTAGTATGAGGAAATCTGAAAGAAAAAATATATAAAGATTAGAACAAGGAATAGTCAAATCAATCTACAAGTCACCACATGCAAAGGATGTGTTAGCTTAACATACCTATCTGAATTCTTGAATTCTTAGAGACATTATGAAACATGCAAAATGTCATGCATATCAGCAGAATATTGTCAGACAGAGTGTCAGATGATGAGCACCTCAGGTGAGAAAGCACTCAATATAAGACTGAGAAAGAGCTTCCTTTTCAAAGTAGAGTCCACCATCATGATGGGGATGGAGTAATGACCGTAGGAGTAAAGCTCCTTGGACTTTGATTTGCTGATGGGGCATGACTAAAAATAAGGAAAAACAGCAGCAAACACTTATTAATTTTTGGACTTTGGGAAATACAAAGTAAGACTATAGATAGGAAAGCTTGGGATAATCAAAAATGAAATGAATTACATAAATATTGATATCCTAGACATTAGTAGCTGAAATGGACTAATATGAGTCATTTTTAAGCAGAAAGCATATGGTTTCTGTCTGTCTTTAATTTAAATAAAGACAATCAAAGAT
>PVJH01049485.1:0-10307 GCA_004026705.1 Nesogale talazaci | reverse complement strand
TAAAAAGCAATTGGTTAGCTCTCCTACTTCTCTGAGAGCTGACAGCCAAAATCTCCATACCATGACCTGGCATGCTTCACTGATGAGAAAGGTCCCTGATATTGGTTACAATGTCTTCAAGTCTTTATTATTATTACAGAAGGGGGAGAAGAGGAATAGTGTGTGTCACAAATTACATCTAATAACCTTAAACAAACACATTTCCTCCTTATTAAAAATTATAACAGAATTAGGGGAGGGAAATACACATTCACTCCTACAGAGAACGATGATCCCGAAAACTCTGAAGAAGACTGGAATCGTGGTTTGGATCCAGGTGCAATAATCACTGGGAGAAAGGCCTATATAGTTATATTGTTACAGAATAAACGTGTTGAACTCTCCTGAGAAGACGACAACCATGTTTCGAGAAGGAAGAACACAACAGAGATGGAGAAATCCCTAAATCATAACTCTATTTCCAGGTTGCTGACATCCCGAAAGGAGGGGCTCTCTCTGTTTTTGTGTTCACAGGTCAAGGAGATAGTGGGGTTCTCTCCAGCCAGAAGTTGAAGCCGTCATTCCATACGGCCATCACTGAAAAAATCTTGAATTTCAAGATGTCCCAGAATCCAGAGAAAGACTATTGCTGCCTGCTGAGATGTTTCTTCCACTGCTGATACGGTCGAAGGGACATTCTGGACCTCTGTCACAATTGAACATTTTATACAAGAGTGACTGGACTATTTCTACAAACTATTCTTTTGCTGAAAGATCGAGATTTTGCACTTATTAATTGACGCTAAAATGTGATTGGAATGTAATTGGCTTCTGTGTAACCCTGTATCTGTATATTGTCAGAATGCTGGATTGGGATTTGCTTAGGGAACATTTACAAGGGTCTAAGGTCTTTACAAAGGTCTTCCTTAGATATGGATCATATTGCATGGTTGGGGTTTGGTTAGCAAGTATTTGGAAGAGATGAAGGAAAACATTTCAGTAGATGATAATAAGCTAAAAACGGCTATATTCTATATAGTCAAAGAAAAACGCGAGGATCCCCTTTATACGAATATTATCACGCAATTGGTGAACAACATAGAGGATTTCGATTGGTGAGTTTGGATTCAAAGTATTTCTCATAGCCTGGGATCCTGCATTTCAGTGCTGCTCGTGGTCGTAATTTTTGTCCTGGCTGTAGCATATCACTTCTCTAGGAAGCTAAAATACATGAAGAGAGACCATGTTGCATCCATTACACTTTTAAATCTTAAGCATAATTTAGAAAGGGAAAATGCGGGAAATGAACACTAAGGGAAATAAAACCGGGGCATCTTCCCTGACTATGGAGGGAATGCGGAAGACTTGCATTCCAGGCTGGAACACCGCGGCTCTGGCAGTTGGAGATGAACGTCCAGGTACACTTTCCCATGGCGACTGACATCTTCCATGCTACCCCCCCCCCCCTTGCTGCTCTGCCTTTGAGTGTGCAAATAATTCACTTTATCTCCCTATAGAAGCAGACGTTCATAATTGGCTCCATATTATCTTCCAGCTGCGGGATCCCATCTCCGTATTCTGCACCCATATCAAATGGACGTTAAAGAACTTTACAACCCATGCTTAGATCCAAAAACATTTATCATACGCCTGAAGCTTTGGCTTTATTAATTGGCTATTGCCTTTGCCTTGAGAGCTTTGAATATATAGAAGATAATCACCTTGCTCCTAACATATTTTATATTTAAAGACAGGTATAGTGGGAAGAAGATGGGACTTTTGCACATCATATACCCTAAAGTATTAAGCAAGCTACTCACCAGTATTTAGTGTGCACATTAAGTTAGCTATTCTCCCAGAGGTTCCCGGGTATATGAGGGCTTCTTGTGCCTCACGATAAAGCTCACTGAGCTAGCTGTGCTCCCTGCTGCTCCCAGTTATCTGAGGGCTTTGTGTGACTCAAGTTAGGCTGATGGTGCGCTTCCCTCAAGGCTGGTCCTTGGGATTCAGGAGGCATGATCAATGACTCCTAAGAAGACAGACCTGTTTATCTCCCCCCAGGACCCCGAAGTCTTCCCTTCTCACATGCCTCTCCCCTTGGTCATGTAGGCATCCCTAAGCCATTATCACCGTATAGCTCTTAAGATAACCCCCTCTTGTGACATGTCCCGACCAGTGGCTGGAAGACTCATACGTCCGCCATCAGGCTATTTAAACGGGGAAAATTAATGTTCACCATCTCACTCCTGCCTCTTCCTCCCTGATCGCTGGATGCTCTTGGCCCATCTCCCTCATCATGTAATCCCTTCCCCTGCTCTCCACGTGGAACACCCAGTGAGGTGGAGGTGAGCGTGCTACCCTGATGTGATATATCCCTGACTCTTATTTGTCCTCTCTGTCTCTCCCTCTCTCTCTGTCTCTCTCTCATGCTCTTTATATCCCTATTAAAATAAATAATAATTATCGCTGTACACCTGTCTTTCGAACCCATGATGTATACATCAAAAGCTGGCATCACACACCCACGGTGCACTTACTCTTAATTTCCAGAGCTCCCCCACAAAAGAAGAAATGTGCTTTCTAAACTTGGAATGGACAGAAATGCACATTGAAGACGATGGAGATGTGGAAAGCTTTTTCTCTCTTTTGACTGTGGGGACAGACCTTGCCTTCTCGGGGCAATTCAACCATGTTTCCTTTGCTAAAGATTTTTTTTTTAAATTAGAGGTAGTTTATTATTTCCTACAGTTAATACTTAAATAAGAACTCTAAATGAAGTACCCAGAATTCTTTTACGTTAAAAATATTAACAAAAATATTAATATTTTAAAACATGTAAATAAAGCAATTATTCAAAATACATTTTTTTCTGCATTTCTTCTACAGTGAAGTCCTCAATTGCAATATTCATTGCTTCTATCCAAGCAACATGAGCTGGTGTGATTTTTTCTTTTTTATTAGTCGTGACTTCATATATATAAACTCTACCACATCTCTTTGTCTTAATAAATCATTTCTTGGGGATTCTCACAGCTCTCATAACAAAGCATAAACCATTTTGACTCATATGTTTCCATCATCCTTCTTAAAACATTTTCTTAATAATTGAATCCTTTGTATAACTTCCTCTTGTGTCCCTCCCTCATTCACCCTTCTGCTCTTGACAAATTATAAAGTATTACTATAATCATATCTTTCATCATCTGGTGTCTCTTTACGCCACATTTCTGCTGCTGTTCATCCCTTTCTGTCAGAGGGCAATTCAGCAATCATTGTGATTCTTTACCCCCATTACTCCAGCTGCCCCCCCATAACCTCAATCTTCAACCTACCCTCATGGTATCACTACTCCCTTTATAGTTCCTCGGGGCGCTGTCTGTCCTGGGTTCTGTGTGTGGAGAGCTCTTAGCTGGACCCGTGTGCAGGGTACAGTCTAGCTGAGAAACCCACAGCCTACAACCCTGTCCAAATTTCTCTACCTACCACTTGCATTGTTAGACAACAGACATCAGTTTTTAACATGCGCTAGTCTTGGTATTAATTTCTCCCGTAGCAAGACAACAGAATCTAAGAATATCCATCTTGAAGACTGTTACCCATGCTGCACCATGCTTCCAGACAACACTTCACTCATTAGTCATGAGAAATATATATGTCACATTCTATAATGACTTATTCTTTTGTGTTTAAGCACTGTTTTAATCGCTTTCAATACGTAGGCATGAAAATACATCCTGCATAGCAGATACCGACATGATGATTCACACCAGTAGCAAAACTAAAGTTATGAAGTAGCAATGAAAATAGTTTGATGGCTGGGGGGTCACTACAACCTGAGGAGCTGCAGGAAAGGGTCATGGCATCATGACGGTTGAGAACCCCTGATCTGGCACCACCAACAAAAGGTGGCATTCTTAAGTGTTTTAATCTTGCTGCAAAGAGAGAGAACTAATACCATGGATATCTTGGAAAACCATCATTTCTTGTCTCTAGTGCACGTGGTAAAAAACAGAAATGAAGGAGAGCCTTGTAGGCACTGTCTGCATAGCTGCCGTTAAAGGAGGCGGGGGGAACTCCCTGCTTCCATCAGCTCCAGCACAGAGCCCAGCTGCACTATTTCCACAATCTCCTCAAGAACGCCAGGTTGAGGACATCCCCAATGAATTACTGCATGTCCCAGGACAGGTGGGGCAGGCCTCCCTCTGCTTGACACACCCAATGAGGAAGGTCAGCAAACTACCTAAGGTTTTTCATGTCGGCACACATAGGTTAGCCCTTTTCCGGTGGCCGATCGCACATGAGTCCACCATGGCTTGGGTCTGGCCCCCTTTCTAGTCGGGGTCCTGGGCCGGAGGCCTCAGACTCCTCTGGTGAACTCACAGAGACACTGTCTTGACGTCCAGGCCACAAGTTCTAGAAGCTAGTGTCAGTGCTCAGCTGTAAATCCACCACCTGCACATTGCATCTCCTGTGCTGGACCTTCTGGAAAAGCATATCAAGAGGAGGGAGTGCAGCCTTTAGGATGTCAGGGAGAGACCGACAGTTCTCCATCAGCGCTCCAGGGGGAAACGGAAGAAGGACCATCACGAAGCTGACTGTGAGTCCCGGACTCTGACCTGGGTGCCTTGCAGCCAGCTCTGAGCTCCAGCTCTGAGCTGAGAACTTTCATGTTCTGTGGAAACCCAGAGAACTTGTCTGTCCTATAGTCCCTTCTGACACTTACTGTCCCATGGTTCTAGTTTAGAGTTCTACAGCTGCCTGTCTCGCTGCTTGGCTATGTGGGCTCTCCAGGAACTCTGCACTGCGGTGCACTGGGAGAGCTGATGGGGGAGCTGAAGGTGACCCTGCAGGCCCAGAGACCCCACTCAGCGAGCTCTGCCCAGAGGATTTATGGCAACGTTTGTGGTGGAGTCTGCATGCGGTTGGACAGCTAGTGCCATGACCCTCTTCTTTACCATCTCTTCTCAGTCATCTTCACTTCTGCTTCTGGATGTCAAGGATATTTTTAAAAGAGGGGGGATTCCTGATTTCAGTGATTTCAGTGGGATTCACAAGCATCTGGTCCTGTTTGCCATGATAAAGGAGGAGTTGCTTTTCTGTCTTATGAAGGAGTCTTTCCTGTCTGCAGGTAGGGTGTTCTTGATGTCATTCCACAGCAGGCTCAGTTTCCTGCCCTTTATCTTTCATTCACCACTTCTCTCTTGAGATGGTTGTGACCTCCATGGCTGTTTATCTACGGTTGCACTGGGGTTCTCATCTACTTCTTTAATTTCCTTCAACTGGAATTTCTTGTGAGCAAATGATGACCACTTTCACCGTCAGCCCCAGCTTCCTTTGCACTGCTAATAAGGGGTGGCACCCATAATGACCTCGTGCAAAGCTAAAGGGAACATTTCATCCTCCCCGTGTGATTTTTTTTGAACTTATTGAAGCTGCCTCAATGCCAATCCAACACCTCCCACGTTACCAAACATGACATCCTTCTCCAGTGTTCTTGTGTGCAGAGAGGACATGAGCAGAGGGCACATGTATTGCCCTATTAGCATATGTACACAGATCAATATTTCTAATGTTATGAACAGATGAACATATATGAGCAAGGATGCTTATACAGCGTTTCATAGCTTTGCACCTTAGATCTTTTCTCTGTTTCCTTTTACCTTCCCCATATCCCACGATGAAACTCATCCTTCTTCTGCCTCTTAGTGACGTTTCTACTGCCATGTCACAGACAGAAGAGGGTATAAGACATGACAGAAAAAAAACAACAACCCTTTACACATTACCAAGGGTTCAAGAGGGAGGGAGGATGTAAGAAGGGAGAAATGAGCAGAAACCAAGAGCTCGGGAAGAAAGAAAATCTTTGGAAAATGCTGAGGGCAGCAAATGTCCAAAGGTGCTTGACCCAAATGCATGAACGTATGAATTATGACGAGAGCTGTCAGAATCAACAATAAAATTTTTTTTTGGGGGGGGGGGGAATTGGAAACCCAGCCTTTGCTCCTGTAGCCCCGCTGTTGGGATTGAGACTCCATCCCAGTGGGCCGCAATCCCACGCTCAACCACTACGCCACCAGGGCTCAGAACCCCCCCAAATTATTTTTAATCTGTTTACTTATTAATCACATATTGGGAGTTCTCACAGATATCACAGCATAATATAGTTCAGTCACAGTAAGCAGTACTGTACAATTGCCACCACGGTGAGTTTCAAACCCTGTTCTTTCTTCTTGAACAACTTGACATAAGTTCCTCTTTATCCCCTCCTGATAGGCTTTTCAGTCTGTCACATCTTCCTTCCCCCCCCCCAATCTTTCCCTTGTATAAACCAGGTATGAGGGGTCCCTGTTCCCACGACCCTTCCTGGGTTTTTGTACAAGTTGCACATGAGGACATTTTAGGGTTTAGGGATGTCCCTATTTCTCAGGGCTATCCAAGGTGGGTTAGTATCCACACACAGTTATTTCATTGTAGTACACAGAAATTTATAGGTGCGGTGCCCCAACTTTCTGCATTTCAGAAAGTTCTCAAGTGATGCAGCAGGTGTCTGTCCAAGAACGGGAGGGGGATTGTAGCTGCCATCTGCTCAGCCTGAACTTGTAGGCACCTTACACGGGGCAGATGATGCACCCGAGCCTCTCACGCCCTGGAAACACTTTGCACTTGACTCATTCCTGTAGGTACCCGGGGTTGGAATGCCAGGCCTGAATCACTGAATGGAGACGAAGACGTCACACTTCTAGTAAAGACAGAAGTCATTCCCTACAGCCAGTCCCGTAGACATTTCTTTCCACCCAGCCAAACTCGGAGAGAAGGACATCTGTTGGTGAAAGCCTGGCATATGCTGTAATTTTTCCTTGCAAAACGAGTCAATGTAACATAACACATGCATGTCTATTTTTTGGTGTCAGGTTAGTGAATTCTCTATTGCATTACTATATTGTATTATGAATATAATGATCTACTTGTCCTTCACAATATGAACAGGGCAAACAGATTATGGTGTCCAGTTCTCATTCTCTCCCTTCCACTCCCCGGTATGTATTGGGGACAATTTCTGTATCGTAATAACTCCCCTAAAGGTCATGGTTCATTATATGTCTCCATTTGAGAGGATTGTGACTCCCAGGAGGCTGGTATTTATGTAAGGATAGCAGTTTAGAATCCAGAGCCCAGGAATAAGCTGTCTTGAGATCTTAATCAAGAGTTGGAGGCTTCAGAAGTTGCAGCTTCTCCAATTAAGAAAGATGAGACTGTGTGTTCACCGAAAGTCATAAGGCAGTTTTAGGTAGAAGCACTTTCAATATAGGACTTTGCAAGCAAGTCACTTGAGGCATGACTCCCAGAGTCTTGCCCCACTGCAGATGTCAGGAAACTTGTTTTAAAATACTCTTTCAGTGCACAAGTGTGGTTCTGAGCTAAACTTGCAAATGGAACTATCCTCGCTCTAAAGGGTAATACTTAATAATGGGTAGGTGCCTCAACTGACTTGCTTTTTTTGTTCAAATATCTTCATAACACTGGAATAATTCTTCAATGGTGGTGTGGGTCTCTATTGGCTCTTACACCTCCCAATCTTGTCAAACCCTGGTCTGGCGAGCAGCTTCGATTCCTTCCATCGATGATACACCCAGGCAAGACTCTCAGGGATTACTGTCCCCCTGGGTGGGGACAGGAAACTGATGGAGGAGGCTGGAGGTAATGCACTTTCCAATGGTCTTCGCCAAAAGATGCAGTTATCGGCTTTCTTGCTTACTGATCCCAAGGAATTCAGTGAGGCTTGATGCAAGAGGCTATTCTGCAAATAGATTTGGGCTTCCTCTCTCATCCATAGCTGCTGTCAACTTAATGCAAACCGAATCTCAGCTCTGACCTAGAGGAGATGTTGAAGAAGCTTCTTAAGGGGAGTCAGGAACAGAGATGGAACCCACTGTCAAAGAGGCCAACAGTTGCTTAAATAGAGGTTCAAAATGAGGATGAAGAAAATAAGACCCCATGAGGATCTGGCTGGACCAGGGGATGTACAGTGGAGCTGGAAACATAGGGAATTTAGGATATATGATCCCTCAGGACTAGTAATAGGAGTGGTGATACCAGGAGGGTGGAGGGATGGTGGAATAGAAAGGGGGAAGCCATTTCAGGGATCTACACGTAGTCTCCTCTCTGGGCCACGGACAACACGGAAGTGAGTGTAGGGACACATCTGACAGTGTGCAGTATGAAAAAAATAATAACAATTTGTAAATTACTCAGGGTTCTTGGGCAGGGGGGAAGGAAGGGAAATATAGGGAGCTGACAATGGGGGCTTAAGTGGAGGGAGGATGTGTTGAGATTGATTATGACAATAAGTGTGTAAATGTGGCCTGCATACAAAAGATGGATGGATGGATCATGAGGGGAGGTGTATGAGTCCCAATAAAATGATTCATTAAAAAAGGGGGGTAGGGGAAGGAGGAACTTATACCAAGCACTCAAGTGGAAAATATTTGGAAATGGATATGGCAATATGTGTACAAATATGCTTGATAAAAATGATAAATTGAATGTTATAAGAGCTGTAAGTGCCCCCAGTTAAAAAAAAACTGGGAAAAATTAAAATTTTAAAGATCTGAAAAAAAAGAGAAAATAACACCCATCCAGTTGTACTCAAAAACTACCTTAAGTAAATACCCTGAAGGTCAAGACCCTCTCAGGAACACACGTGATGAACAAAGCGCAAACTGAAGCGGCTAAGGGATGACCTCAATCCCTGTAGACATCAAGGGCACAGTTCTCTGTCCCACAGGGTCATTGTGAGTGAGAACAAACTCCTTGGACAGTGGGCCTGGTTTATTTTACCATATTCATGGTAGGCTTTATCACCTGTGTAATCATCTATAATGTGGTGAGCCTAAGTGATAACTAAGGCAGGTGTCAGAGGAATGACTGAGGCTGGGGCACTAAGCCTCTGATCCCTTCCTAGCCCTGATGAGGTCGTAGGGAGGGGAGGGCCCTGGGGTCTTTCTTTGGTACTTGTGATCTCACAAGGGCTTCAGTTGTAAGAGCCAGCAGACAGAGGAAGTCATTGACCACAACCCAGGGAGCTGAGCTGGACTGGTTGCTTCTGTGGACCCGCAGGTCATGCCCAATTCCTAGACCCAAGGTAAGGTTGATGGGAAGATGCTCGAGGCTGTCCCAGGAAGGTGATTTACTTGGACACTGCCGAGTGGTCATGGTCCGTCCTTCCCCGGACTCAACAGAGGGAATGATCTTGTCCTACGGCCATTGTTTCCTGATGACTTCCTAGCTCTTGAAAGAGTCGAATGTCTAGTTCTTCTTGGGACAGCGACACTGTGTGTTCCTTCCACCTTTTTGATGCAACCTTCATCTTTTCACGGTCACTTGACTGCCAGCTGCTGTGCCTAGGGACTGATGAGGATGGAAAGATTGGGGCAGAGTTTGCTTCTGTTGGCACAGGGGTGCTATGGGTCAGAACTGAGCAGCTGGGACCTAAGAGTGACCACGTCGTGAGAAATCTCGCTCCTAGGTTATCAAACTTTACTTATGGTTGTTTCTTGTCGTCTTCAGGACGTTCAGATTCGGGTATTCTTGAAGGTATTCTCAGTGTGTTCCTCAGCTGTTGCCGCACCCTGTGAAGGTATTCTCGCTATCTTCCTCAGCTGTCACTGCACCCCGTGAGCACCTTCTCCCAATAGTCATTTCAGATCCATTTCCCTTTCCTCCTGAACCAGGCAAAAGCCATTTTGTGAGTACTGCACATACAGCTGTTGATCCCCCAACTCCAGGTGAAATTCCCAAAGACGCAGGGAGGGGAAGAATCCTGAACTTCTTACTCTTACCTCTCCCAGATGGAGAGGAATAGGTTGCCATGAGGACAGACAGCATTAACAGAGAATGAGGAAGGTGGACTTCAGGGAGTTCCCTGATAGATTAATACAGCATTTCTCCCACTCTAGAACCACCCTCTCATCGGGGTCACCCAATCCATACCAGTAGCAAAATTACAATGATGAAGTGGAAACGAAAATAATTTTATAGTTCGGTGGTGACCACAGCATGAAGAACTAACTGTCTTACAGGGTTGAGGCATTAGGAAGGTTGAGAAACCCTGGACTAAGACACGCACATGAGAGAATGTATTTTGTTCTTTGCATACTGTTCATGGCCCACCACCTCCCTTCCCTGTGGTTTGTGTGGTCTGTCTCCCTGGGGTGGGGCCGGGAGGGGTATAGGGGGGTGTGTGGTTATGTGTTCATCATAGTCATCAGTTCTTCTTTCTTCCCCTCCTCCCAACCTTCCCCGTCGCCTCCCGGTATTGCTACTCTCAT
>PVJH01049484.1:0-10375 GCA_004026705.1 Nesogale talazaci | reverse complement strand
GAAACTTAGGGGAGACTTTGTGAAGCAGAAGGAACCTGGGGACAGGCCCCCGGCTACCGGACGAGGCTCCACCCGACCCCGATTCGGATGGAGGCAGGGCTTCAAGTGCTGCAGACGCTTGCGTATGATGACCCAACCATGCGGGGTGGATGGGTTACAAAGGTCAGCCTGGCCCCGGGTCCCCTCAGCCAGCCACGTCCCCCTCACACAAGGCAGGGACATTGCCACGACGGACTCACACCTGACTTTCTGTGGCTGCTGGGGCGCTGCACGTGCTTGCTCCACCAAGCAATGCAAATGCAAGGGGCTGGCGGCAGGCAAGCCCCGCTTGCTGAGGCTACTTGAGTTGGAACAGTCAGTGTAACACATCGTCCCGTTTCTCTTTACTCATCTCCTCGTCCCGGGAGCAGGTCTGAATGTCAGGACCCACACGTGTGGTCAGTCACGGGTTCCCAGGCCTAGCCGCTGGTTGTGCACCTCAGGGCTCGCAAGGTTGGGCGCTTGGCCAAGGTATCAGGGAGGATCCGGGGCAGGGGGGAGCAAGTACTGGCCAGCATTTCACGCCGAACATCCTGGTTCAAGGTCCCCGCGGCAGAGTGGGCCACACACAACCAGAGGGGGCGCCAGAGAGCCAGGAGTGTTGGCAGCTAAAGTGGCAATGCTTCTATGCTTCCCATCTTCACATAGGGGCGACGGCGTGGAGTTCGTCGGTGTAGCGGTGGCACCCGAGTTCTGCTGCGCACGCCCCGGAGGTGAGGAGCTTGGAGGGAAGGACTGGAGGCTCCTCTTCACCTGAGGAAAGGGGAGAGGGCAAAGGCACGTGGTTATTTGCAGATCGCCAGGCTGTGACTGGGGTCTGGGTTGGGCCTGGTACCCACACAGGCTTGGCAGTGGGGCAGGCACCTCGGCCATCCATCCCTCGCCTCCAGCAGGGTGGAGGAAGCAACGTTCCGGGCGGACCAAGGAGCCCCATGCGTGGCTCCCATGACCAGCGCATGTGGGAAGGCTCTGATGGAGGGAACACAAGCCCCCGGGGTATAGCTTTAAGGACAATATGGGGTAGGTGACCAAAAACGGTCGGTCCCAACAGAGCTAGCACCTCCACTACCGTGTGAGTCCCACGGACTCGGGCAAGAACTGCTCCCTGTGGGTTTTTTTTTTTCATTGCAATCTTAAGAGTATAACCGCCAGGCCTCTCTAGCGTGGCACTGCTCGGGTGGGAGTGGCGGTGGGCTGAAACGCCCAGCCTTCGGACCAGCGCTTGTCAACCCGTGGGTCGCGACCCCTTTGGGGGGTGAACGACCCTTTCTCAGGGGTCGCCCGATTCCTAACAGCAGCAAAATTACCTTAAGAAGGAGCCAGGAAAATAATGCTGTGGTTGGGGGGGCGGGGGGGTCACCACGACATGAGGCGCTGTATTAAAGGGTCGCAGCATGAACGACTGGACACAAGCTGTGGGCACCTCCCCAGGGACCTGCCCCCTCCAAGAGCCGGGTCTGTGAGCCTCAGGGAAACCCTGCCGGGCCCAGGGGGCTGGGTGGTGGGCGAGGGGATGACGCCGCGCACATGCTGCATACGACAGCACGCTCTTCACAGGACGGGGGGGGCGGGGGGGGGTCCTCGTCCTCACGGAACGTCAGCATCCTAAGTATTTCCGATACGTATTTCCGGGGCCCGGGGCACCCCACGGCTGTCCATGAACCCGCGCTGCTTCACGCCCGGTCTCGCTGCCGGCTCAGTCTGCAGCCCCAGGCCGCCCCGCCGCCCTTACCCAGGCCCGAGGAGGAGGACACGCTCTCCGTCAGGGAGGAGGTCTCCGTGTGGTCCGTCGAGAGCCCTTCCATCAGCGGCAGGGACAGCTCGGACGAGGGCACGGACGAGTCGTAGATGCCCGAGTCCCGAGGCATGTCCGAGGGGCCGGCGGCCTTCGCCAGGTGCCGCAGGGGCCGCAGGGCGGCGCTGCCCTCGGGGCTGCCGCGGGCCTCGGGGTCGTCGTCCGGGCCGAGATGCGGGCTGCCCGCGCGCGAGCGGGGCCGCCCGCCCCACGCCGCGCCCCCGCCGCCGCCGCCGCCGCCGCCCGCCTCGGCCTTCGGGCCGCCGCCGCCGCCGTCGGCGCCCGGTTTGCAGGCGACGTCTTCGAGGACGAGGCCCGAGTCGAACTTCTCCAGCGCGGGCTCCCGCGCGCGGGCCGGGGGCGGCTGGGCCGGCGCGAACTGCTTCTCGAACCAGTCGGGCTCCTCGTCGATGAGCTGGTGCATGTTGCAGATGGCCACGTAGAGGGAGCGGCCCGCCTTGCTCCGGAAGTAGTTCCGCCGGCTGACGTAGCCGCTGACGTAGCCGACGTAGCCGCCGCCGCCGCCGCCATCGGGGTACTGCGCATGCTCGGGATGCTGCGCATGCGCCGGGAGGCGGAGCTCGCGCGAGTGCAGGTGGGAACAGAGCTGGGGCAGGTGGTCCATGAGCTTGTACTTGGTGCTCAGGTCCAGGGCGCCGGGGACGTCGCCCTCGCAGGAGTAGTCGAAGTAGACGGCGATGAACTTGCTGCGCGCCGCGGCACTCTGCTTGGCCTGGCGCAGCTTCTCGGCGATGGCCGCCACCGCCACCACGAAGGGCTCCCCCTTCCCCGGGCCCCGGCCGCCCCCTTTGCGCTTGGGGCTCTTCTTGTCCACGAAGTACTTCATGCCCTTGGAGCAGACCACGATGATGAACTGGGCCTCGTGGATCTTCTGGATGACCCACTCGCGCTGCCCTTCGCGGCGGGGGCTGAAGTCTTCCCACAGGTCCAGGGTCACCTGGAGAGAGAAAGCGTGGGGGGCGGCGTCGCACATTCCCCTGCCCACGGAGGGCGGGGTGGGGGGTGGGGGCGCAGGAGCAAGGGTCTGACCACACACCAGGCCCCGGGCCGGGCTTGTCACCCCCACGCCACCAGCGAGACAGTGCAGGGATTTCAGCAACTTGGCTCAGGCACAGCCACGTGTGACGACGCCACCGCCCTCAAGGAGCTAAGAGTAACCTGGGTCCACGTGTCTGATGGCGGAGGCTGTCTGGAGAGAAAGCTCCCGGCGGGAGGCTCTGAGGGACTGATGAGTGACTCCGAGTGGGCTGGAAAGGGGAGGTCCGGCATGGACATCATAGCCCCTCACAATCCTGAATGCTCATGCCCAGAAAGTATACTCGTGCCTGGAGCATCATGCTGCCCACGCCTCCCACAGCCCACCTGGGCAGGAGGGGGGCCAACTGTGAGTCCACGGTGTCATTCGTGGCGCCCAGCAGAAGCACACCCCTGCAGCCTCAGGCCAGCACAAAGGGGTCCCGTCAGTCAGACTTGGCTGGAGCAGGTTGTGAGGGGTTCTCACAGGACCTTGTCTCTCACCACACTTTTAGCTTAACTGTTGAGCGTGTCTCTTAGCAACTAGATTGGCCTTTTCCTGCAACTACTTCCCAAGGCCTATGACTGAGCAGGGAAAGGAATTCTGGAAGGATTTCATCTCTTCTTTTGTTCAAAGATGTTGCAAAAGGGGGAAAAAGTTCCCAGAATCCACCCACTTACTGGAAACCCGCCTGAACTGTTTCCCTCTCTCCCTACCTGCTGCTAACATTGTACAAATTGCAGGTTAATTGAGAACCTTTTAAGTATCTTTGACCCAGCAATTCCATTGTCTCTATCAGCTACCTATTCTTGGAAAATCAGCATCACTGGGGTAAAAGCTGTTATCTCCTGAGATATTACACAATGTGAGTTAACTCAAAGATGGTGAACCAATGTTACTGGATCCCGTGTGTCTAGCCAAGTGCTGACACTGTAGAAAAGGGCTCAGGAGAGACTTTTTGAAAAGACTAAAACTAAAAACACTCCAGTGAGCCAAACACGGCAAACTGAATGTGTGAACCCACCTGTCCCAAAAGAGGCGGGAAGGAAAAACATCAAACATTCCGCGTTTGAAAGCTTCCTCTATTCTCCAGGTTGGGATGAAAAAAATGAGGCGAGTATGTACTTGTCAGCCTTTCTGATAGTTTCCAGGTTTTCTACAATAACTTTGTTCATTCATAATTGGGGGCGTTTCTCCCCCCCCCCCCCCCCCCGAAGACAATCACCTACAGAGCAGAGGAATCTGGGTTCTCTGTGGCATCTGAAGACAATGAGTGCCACAGGGTAGTCTGCAGCCTTAGGTGTGGCAACCTCCTTCTGGGGAAACCGGGTCGGCCCTGTACCTACGCTTTCGAGACACTAGGTGGCAGCCTCACCACATGGAGAGATCGTGAGAACCCCACCACTCAGTCGTTTCAAAGCCAGAATAAGTTCCAACCACACACATCATTAAACAATTTTCCTAATTTCTATAAAACAGTGTGGGTTTTTCATGAGTGCTTTGGATTTGCCTCTAAAAATGATGCCACAACAGTAAAGAGAAATAAAGAAAACACTGCCATGGAGGTGATTTCAATTCACAGTGACCTTATAGAACCAAGTAGAATGGTCTGTGGAGTTCCAAGCCTCTAACTCTTTCAGGAGCTCAAAAGCCTTGTCTTTCTCCTGTGGATCAGTTGGTGCCTTTAACTGCCGACTTTGTGATCAGCAGCCCATGCCTTAGTAGCTTAACTCGAGAGAATAGCTAACAAAATTAGAGCACGTGGCACATGACTGTTTTCTGAGAGTGTTCCCCTTTCCCGAGGCCTGGAGAATAGCCTCTTTCCCAAGGCACTGGTGTGTCTCCCTGTTCACTACTCTGCACCAACCAATGGCCAAATGACCACACAGAGACCTTCAGTAAACACTCCTCCCTGGCCACCAAGACCCCCTACACAATGGCAGTCCCATTTAACATCCCCCTGCTTGGAAAAATGACACTCTCCCGGCCCTTACCCACACCTGGTGACCCAAACTTTGCCTCCTGTTCTCTTGAACCCATTCCATTGGAGTCTCTGTCAGGAACATACCCATTAAAGGACACCCCCCCCCCGCCCCCGCCCCCGACACAGCCACCTCTGAATGCCTCGTCCTTTCCCACACCCTGCCCCTGTGTGGTCATTTGAACGTGCAGAAAACGTCCTGCTCCTGCTACCCAAGGCTTTTCGAGCAGGAGCGGGCCAGCAAAGATAAGGACTGTAAGCAGCCACCTAGCGGTAGGTGGGTAGGACAGACAGAAGGGAAGAGCACTGAGACTGGCCTCCATTCAGACACCACGACACTGCTCCAGGGCAGGTGCCCCCAAGAGGCAGGAGAGGGGGCAGTGGCAGCGATCAGAACACGCGTGCTACCCCAAAGGGAAGAGGAGGACCTGGGTCCCGCACCTCACAGCCGCAGAAGTCCTGCAGGAAGTAGGCGAAGCACTGGACGACGTTCGTGTGATTCTGGCCGTCTTTGCTGGAATAGCAGAGGAAGACCTTGGGCCGTGGCCGCAGCCTTTCTCTGGGCAGTGCCGTGGTGTACACAGAGGACTCGGAGCTCTCTTCATCTAAATGTGAATATATATTTTCTACATTGGAAGAGGAGAGAAGATAAGAAGACACCCACAAGCAATGCTATGTCCCGCTCCATCAGCCCTTTGTCCATCTCTTATTTCCCCAGTGGAGCCACCCATGGCCAAAAAACGGTTCTTTACCTTGAAGCTGACCTTCAACAGGCCAAGAGCCAAGCAGGGACCCACGAAGGTCAGCCGAGACTCCAGGCACTGACCAGAGGCTACCAGCACTGGGAGAGCAGACCTGGTCTTAATTTTTTCATTCAGGTGTGATTTACAAAGGATGAAGCACACTTGAAGGGCAGGGCTTAATGTGTTGTTGCCCAGGTATACACGCCTGTCTAAAGGATACCCAAGCCTCGGGAAGACCATTTTGAGATGAATGCCTGTCTAATAGACACCCAGAGCATGTGCAGAACATTTCCAGCACCCAGGAGGCCTCCTGACTTGTAAAGGGGGCTTCAGAAAGGTCATGGGAAAACGCCATTATTTTTCCTTTTCATTTTCCACATATTTTTAGAGTCCCCTGCTTTAATGCTCAAGCTGGAACTTTACTTGCGTTATTTTTTTCCCTCTAACAGTTTACAGGCATATAATTCACGTATCATGCAAGTCAATAATTCAATCACATCGAGAAAAGTTACACAATCCTTTTTGAGAACATTTTCTTCTTTCTGACACTCACACCCCTTGCCCCCAATCTCCCTTGCCATACCCCCAAGGAATCATTAATCTAGTTATTATCTCTACAGGGTCACCTATCCCAGATCTCATACACAGAACCACAATTTAAAAACAGACAAAAGTAGCAAGAATAACAAAGTAAAAAAGCTACGAACCCCCCAATCGAAAAGAAGGCAGGAAATACGAAAAGCCAGAACAAATTTAAACGGACCGTGAGATCAAATGATAGGACGCTACATTTCAACGGAACTCCATCTGCAACAATCGACTTTCCAATGCGTCCTGCAAGCTAGCGAGGCAACAGTATCCACAACCCTGGTCCCAGGGGGTGCCGCCAGGGTTATTTCCCCTTTCTTTTTTTGGCTTTTAACTTCCTTCTCAAGGAAGGGAGCTCCAAACTTGAGAGAGGACATTTTGACCTAACTCTGTCCGCCATAACTGACCCTGCAATATTCTCTGTCTGACCACAGAGTTACTCGCATCACTCGACTCTGAGGAGAGGGGTTCACCAGAGGCCAAGTCCACGTGTGGCACCTGACAACGGGGCCTGGGCTTCCACGGCCAGCCACAGCCTCCTGCAGACCCGACATCCACCATGGAAGTCAACGCCATCCCCTCCCTGTAGGTTTGGATCCCGTTATTTACGGTCCTTGGATCACACAGGCTGGGGTGCTCCTTCCATGGGAGCTGAGGTGACACGTCACTGAGAGGGCTGCCTGCTCGCTCTAGTTATTCTGAGTCCATTCCAACCCGAGGGCCCGATGTGTGCACGGCCGAACTGCTCCAAAGGGTCTTCAAGGTTGGGGTCTTTCAGGGCACCCAGCCTTTCTTCCGAGGTGCCCTCTGGGGGGAGAGGGAGGTTCAACCCACCCACCATTGGACTAGCACTTGGGCTTGCCGGCTGCACCAGCGTACTGTCACTTTAAATTGGCCACCAAGTCAACTCTACGTGTGCCAGAATCGAGCAGCTTGCCAATGGTTCTCAGTCACGGGCTTTCTTAGAAGCCAATCCATCACCAGGCCACTCTTCCAAGGCACTGGGTGGACTCAAACCTTTGGCCTTTCAGTTAACAGCTAAGAACACTAACTGTGTGAACCATCCCGGTGCTTTTCCTTCACGAGTTAGACTGGCTCTCTGTCCGTAAAGCAGCCCTCATAGCTAAAGTGCTCGGCTGCTGACCAAGAGGTGGGGACGCCCCAGCCACTCTGCAGGAGGAGGACAAGGCGGTCTGCTTTCACAGAGATCACGCTTGAAAACGCTACGGTTCCCTGTGTTAGAAGGTGGCTGCGAGTCATACCAACTCAAGTGGGGCTTGTGTTTGTTTTGAAATGTCCTCCTCCTAGTGTGGCAGAATTTGAGAATTATACCGAATTTGGGAATAGACTCCTGCCTGTCCTTGCTGTGGCTCCTGAGGTCTCCGGTGGGATAAGGAAGCGAACCCTGAGAAATGGACGCCGGGTCGACTGCTGGCCACGCCGGCCGGCCGGCCAACTAGAAACGGGAGCTACACAGCTGCCCTGACACCCACTCCGGGACCCTGGGCACGCCTCAGCCCGCAGAGGAACCAGCACTTCCAGGCTGCCCTCTGTTGGCAGGGACTCCAGTCCTACCCCTTGGAGGAGTGTGTGTGTGTGTGTGTGGGGGGGGGGGGGACGACATACACACCACACAAAGAGATACCTTGTTGCTTCTTGCGACACATCACGGTGAAAAGCGTGGCAAACGCTGAGATGACGACCAGTGGCACGGTGATGGCCACGGCGCGGATGGGCCCGGCCCAGGGGGAGTGCACTATGGGTTTCAGAGGGAGGCAGCACTTTCAACTTAAGTAGCGGAACAGGTTCAAAGAGAAAGAGCCAACACCGGCCCCCTCCACCCCCCTTTATTTTCCTTTAAAACATAAGCCGTGTAACAGGTTCCAGGCCCTCTCAACCACCTTTCTCTACCACCAGGCCCTGGCTGGTGTTTATGAAAAGATTCTCTTCTTTTTAGAAGGGGTTACCAAAAAACAATTCAACTGCAGAGTGGGTGGGTGGGGTGAGAATTTGGCCTGAGGGAACTCTCCCCCTTCGACTTGGCTTCGAGGACAATCACACTATTTATGTAGTCACAGGGACTCACCCAACGCCCTGGCTTTGATCTGCCAGCCATCAGCGCTGGGGAGGAAGACACAAAGTCACATCTGACAGGTCGTCATTTGGGGTGGGGGTGGGAGGGGAGGAGTGTTTGTCTGTCTTTAAACCACAAGCCACACAAAGTTCTGGGCTCCTAAATCTAGCAGCACCAGAGCGCAAACAACCAGGAAATCTTACCGGGCTTGAAGGCGTAATGCATCACCTTTCTGGTTGTGTTGGTGTCGTCCACCAGCTGCAAACAGAGAAGGTTTGAATCTCGGGGTGAGCTGCGTGGCAGACCACCCCGCGTTCTAAAGAGAAAGCACGACTATGTTTCGGGGAGCTATGTCCGCCAGGCTAGTGGAGTGAGGAAAACGGGTGTTTCCGTTGCTTTTTCTATCTGCGGGGAGTGGGGAGCGGAGAGCGGGCTGACAGAGGGTGAGAACGGCTCTGAAGAAACCCAGCGTTGGCAAGACCAAGGTCAGAGAGTCGTCTACGCGGGCAGCCTCAACGCACAGTTCCAGAGTCATCCCCCTGTCCTGTCCCCCCAGGGAACCACTAAAGAATCCAACCAGCAACTCCACGCGCTAACAACCATTCCCAAGGAAAACGGAGTGCTTCCGCCCAGAGTGCGCCAGACCTCCACCAACGCCTGGTGCAAAAAAAAAAAAAAAATGGTCTGTAGTGGCTGCCAAAGGAAGGCTGGCAGTGTGAACCCACCACCCAGCTGCACACGGAAGAAAGGCCTGGTGATCCGGGGCTCCAGGAAGGTCACATCCCAGAAATCTTCACGGAGCCCATTCGACCCTGTTGGGGCTTGTGGACACCGGTCAGAAGGCGTGTCTAAGGCATTCCTGCTGGGCTGTTAGGAGATGCTGGCTGCCTTTGAGCAGTGGCATTAGGGGCAGTTTTCCAATTTCCCTCTCCAGTTTTCTCTGGCTCCAATTTTTGTAGGACCCATTTTGATACTACAGAAGTAATCTACATGAAAGAAAAAGAACCTATCAATTTACACACCCTTTCCTTTAAAGCGGTCTTCAGAAGGAATGTCTGTGGATCAGGAAATAGTTCCAGGGAAGGCCTAAGAAGTAGTACTGGTTGGGTGTGCTGGGTCTAGATTTTGCTGCTTTAATACTAGATTTTGCTGCTTTTTAAGTTAAAAAAAACTGCCTTAAGTCTTCCGTAATATGAAGGGACATTAGATAGCAATTTTAAATCATGGGCTCATGTATTATACTGCCACAGAAAAAAATACTTAATGGAAACCTTAATTATAAAAATGAAGGGGCAATTATGCAAGTTATTAAAAAACAGGTTTTTAAAAGAGCTACATAAAAATTCAACCACAAAAATATGACTTTCCAGGGAACCAATTGCAGGGATCTACATATAACCTCCTCCCTGAGGTATAAACAACAGGAAAGTAGGTGAAGAGACACATCCGACAGTGTACGATATGACAAACTAATGATAATTTGTAAAGTATTAAGGGTTCGTGAGGGAAGGGGAGTGGGGAGGGAGGGGAATAGGAGAAACTGATACCAAGGGCTTAAGTAGAAGGAGGATGGTTCGAGAATGATGAAGGCAATAAATGCACAAAGGTGATCTGTATACAATATGCATTCATCGTGGTAAGAGTTGTATGAGCCCCCAATAAAATAATTAAACATTAAATTAAATTTAAAAATAACTTTCCCCCGTTTAGATGGCTGGAAATCCCAGAGCTGTAAGCAGTCGGGATTCTGAATTGGCTTTGTGTTGTAGATCGCACAAGGGCTTCCTGCTTCGTAACTACCTCAATTACATATTCCCCCGGAGAGACGTTCTGCAGGAGGCAGCTGGTTGTGTCCGTAGTCCGTTCCTGCATGGAAACAAACAACACTGCTTTTAAGACACACTGTGGGGATCAGACCTTCAGGATCCTTTTGTCCCCCACAGCTGGAGGGAGGCTTTGCCACCAGCCTCTACCACATTTCCCACCAGGGATGGACTCAAGCGGAGACCAGCTGTGGCCCTGAACTTCACCCTGCACACCCGGCTTCTCCCACTCCACTGGTGGCGCTTCAGAAGGACCGTCTGATTGATTGGAAGATAGGGCAACTATTTACCACATT
>PVJH01049483.1:0-10306 GCA_004026705.1 Nesogale talazaci | reverse complement strand
GTCTAAAGTCCCGATAGTCTACAGTACCTGGCCTGAGTCACCAAGGGCTAGGCAGCTACTAGCTCAAAAGTGTCCACTTAGCAATATAGTGCTGAGTGTATTTTTCCCTTGGGGTTCGATATGCGTTCCCCTCCCCCGCCATGGGCTGTCGCTCCACCCAGTTTACCCACAAATAGAAATGTAGTCACCTTCCCGCTCCCCTCCTCCCATCCTGACTTGAACTTCCAGGCAGGTCGCTTATCACTCATGTATGAGTGTCTGTTGATTTGGGGATGACCTTTGCACAATGTTGTAGGGCAGCAACCGAATGGCATTCTCCCTCCCTCCCTCCCTCCCCAGCTGAGGTAGGGTCTCCTCTGTGGAAGTGGACTTGAAGATGTGAACTTGAAGATACAAAGGGGGTGAGGTAGGGTTCACGAGCACTCGACAGGTTCTCTCCCTGGTTGCTCCCAAGGTTTCATGGCCTGAGAGCAGGAGTGTGCCCTCAGCTGGGCATCTGTCCTTAGAGCAGGGCAGTTCTACAGTATTTGCCCTTCTGTGGTTGATTAACTTCCGTCAGCATAGTGGTTTCCAGGTCCCTCCTTGTCATGAGGTGTTTCATGGTGTCATTGCTGCGTTTTAGGGTGCAGAGTACAGATGGGGTGTTTTATAGGGATGTTGAAATGCATTGTGTCTGTGTCCCGGAGTTTATCCGTTCTTCTACTGATGGGCATTTGGGCTCTTTCCAGCTTCTTGCTGCAGTGAGCATGAGAAAGTAGACCTCTTCCTGTGTTCTGTCTCCTATTTCTCTGCAGGATGAGACCAGCAGACGTATTGCTGAGTTCATGCCGTGGTGCACTTCAAATGATTTAGCAATGGGCTTTCTGCCCTCATGACTGTTTTAAAGTATATTTTAAAAGATGTACCCAAAGGTATTTATTTCTTTCAGCAGTGACTACTTAAAAAAGAATGATAGACCAGGTGTACAAAACTAGATTTGAGGGCTGAGCCCCGGTGGCGTAGTGGTTGTGCGCGGGACTGCGGCCCACTGGGACGGAGGTTCAATTCCAGCAGTGGGGCTGGGCCTCCTACTCCCACCACCGGAGAGCAGTGATGCCCCAAAAACAAAACAAAACAAAACAAAAACTAGATTTGATTGTAAGAGTTTTAAAGTGTTAATGAAAAATATTACATCTTATCTTACCAAAAACAATCAAACGGTTATTTACGATATCTTCATTTGGCTTCTTGATTGGCATCCTCACTTGCAATATCGTTGTTGGTAGGTGCTATCCATCTGGTTCCAAATCACAGTGACCTTATGCACATCAGAACAAAGCTCTGCCCAGTCCTGCCCCACCCTCACAGTTGTCACTACGCCTGAGCCCATTGTTACAGCCACCTGTTGAAGGCTTTCTTTATTTTGGGGGCTTCTCTACTTTACTAAGCCTGATGTCTTTCTCCAGGGCTGACAATATGTCCACAGTATGTGGCATCAAATCTCACTGTTCTTGTATATCAGGAGTACTCTTTATATGTTCTACTTCCAAAATAGATCAATGGGTTCGTTTTCATTTTTTTGTGGGCATCACTGCCGTCGTGGGAGTAGGAAGCCCAGCCTTGCTCCTGGAGAGCTGCTGCTGGATTGAACTGCCAACCCTGAGGGCTGCAGTCCTGCACACAACCACTATCCACCGGGGCTCAGCCTTGATGGGTTCTTTTAACAGTTCATGGTACTTTCAATATTCTTCTCCAGCACCATAATTCAATTGCAGCATGTGCAACATTCCTTACTTTTATCCAGGAGTCGTCAGCTGTGTGATTGATCCTAAACCACTTTTCACTGTAGGAGTAGGATCCAACTCCTTTAGAAGAAGGTCAATTAGATAATAGTGGTCGCATTTGATATACCAGAAAGTGACACGACCTGTCTTCTTTGAACTTATGTTCATCTTTGAAAAAAAACCCTTTCTGCTGCTGCCGAGCCTACAGCAGCTGTCTGACAATATTTGTAGTTCTTTGAACACTTCCAGGAGTGCTAATATAATTCACTTATAATGTCTCATGGAGCTCTGGGGTGTAACACAAAGCTGAAAGGAATGATGGCATGCCTCCCTCTGGTTGTTTGGCACATTTTTTTCTTTACATTATATGTTTGTTTACTGAAGTAACAAATGCAAGGGAATAGAAATGTAGTATTTCATCAAAATGACAATGAGTTTTGTGAAATGAATGGATATTAGGCAGATATTAGGAGGTATTCTCCTTAAAAAAACAGCAAAAATGGAATTGCGCAGGTGGAACGGAGCTCTTGTACACATTTTTCCTGCTAGGTGAGCATCAAGCAACTCACTCTGAGTTAGTACACCAACTGACATCACCTGGGGAGGTTCTCTCTGATCACAGTGAATTTTTTCATAAAAGCAATTTTGCTCAAATTTCTTCTTTTCCTTCTTCTTCTTTTGTGATAGCCGATTTATGAGAACAGTATGTCACTGTGAAATTTTGTTTCCTGCTCTGCAGAAATGATGCAGAAACGGATGCACAGCTTACAAGGACGTTATGGGAAAAATCCAAATGTATGGGTGGTTATCTCATTCCAAAAGAGTTGAAAAGTTGATTGATGGCAAACCTTATTCTGGATGTGTGTTAAATTCCCAAGTGAATGAAAATGTCAACTCATAGTGCATTGAGAGTTTGTTCGACTAGGTCAGATTGTTAATCGAGCTTTTTCTTTAGAGATTCTGAAAAGATTGTGTAACAGTGTGTGACAAAGAGGCCTGATTTGTGGCAGATGGGGGACTGGTTTTGCCACTGTCACGAGTCACCTGCTCACACAGCCATCTCAGTGCACCAGTTTGTGGTAAAAAATAGCATGCCTCTCTTGCCCCACACACCTTATTCATTGAGTTCACTTCCTGCGACTTTTTATTTTCGTGAATGCAGAGGGGCATGAAAGGACACTGATTTGACCACATAGAAGAGGTGAAGAATAAAGTGACGGTGATGTTGTCAACCATCCAAGCAGATGAGCTTGAAAAATTCCATTCCAAGCACGGAATCACAGAATGGCAAATGCATTATGTATAATGAAGAGTGCTTTGAAGATAAGATTGCTTTTAAAAAATAAAATAAAGGGCTGAGCCCTGGTGGCTTAAGTGGTTGAGTACGAGACGGCGGCCCGCAGGTTTGGCGGTTCAAATCCAGTGGGGCTCTCAGGAGCAGCGCTGGGTAGCTCCCACGACCAGCAGAGGGCAGTGATGCCCCCCCCCAAAATAGGTGGGCTGGCCCTGATGGTGTAGTGGTTGTGCGCGGGACTGCGGCCCACTGGGATGGAGGTTCAATTCCAGCAGCAGCTCCACAGGAGCAAAGGCTGGGTCTCCTACCCCACCACTAGAGGGCAGTGATGCCCCCCCCAAAAAAACAAAAAACAAACAATAAAATAAATGCATAGCTTTGGAAAAGTTCCCCCCCTTTTATGGGGGGAGGACCCCCCCCATGTCATTCTAATTTTTTATACCTAAGAAATGGGATGAACATTACTACAGGTGGTGAGAATATGCCTTTGTTTTCAGATGAACCTTCAAAAAGAGTAAAGAATATAAATGTGTGATTTTCCCATTGGGTGGCTGCCCACCCCCCACCCTAAGAGTCTTAAGTACCATTTTAGCAACCAGTTCACCAAATCCTTAGGTATCAGTTCTGCCGAGCCAGTGCGCACCTGCTGAGTTCTACCCCTTGTTGCATGGTATTTCGATTCCCAGTTGGCTAGGTATTGCCGTGCCTCCTTTCACCATGGTAGTGCCTCTTTACAAGCCGATGAGCGGTGTACAAGCTCCAATCTCTGCACATTCCCCAGCGTTTTGTAGTCCTCTGCTTTCGGCTCTGGGCTGTCATTGTGGGTATAAGGTGATAGATACCTCATCGTTGTTCTGATCATCACCACGATCCTTGTCCCCAGCTGTCCCTTCACCCTAACAGAAACTCCGTGCCTACCCTCTCCCTCCCTTTTCCTCTTTATACACCTGCCTATTTCATATAAGTGGGTTCATATGATATTTGTTCTTGGAGGACAGACTTACTTCATTCAGCGTGATGTTCTTAATTCCCAGTCCTGCGTTAGCATGTCTAAGACATGATTTTTTCTTAGGGCTGAGTTGGTTGTGTATATGTGTGTGTGTGTTACTAGAAAGTAAAGTCCCTGACAGGAACAATCTTACCGTGTCCTGCCCCTGTTATATCGATGGTGCTCAAAGTCCTCCATGCATGTTAACAGAGGAGATGGATGGATGTTTGCATATTTCCAGCCACAGGCAGGTCATGACCCTGCAAGATAGCCCCCTCTATGTTCAGTGAGCTCAAAAGCTCGCTGCCGTCAAGTCTAGTCCGACGAGTGGAGACCTGTAGGACAGGGTTGAACTGCCCCCATGGGCTTCCCAGATTGATGACTCTATGAGAGTAGAGAGCCTCGCTTTCCTCCTGAGGAGCAGCTGGCAGTTTCTCACTGCTGACTCTGTGATTAACAGCCGAACTCTTAACCCCCTGCACCAGGGGTCGGCAAACCCTTGAGACTGAAGAGCCAATTCTGTCCCTCCTAACAACTTTAAAAATCACTGAAGAGTCTTAAATATGTTTTTCCCAAACACCATCATCTGAAATAATGACCTTCAAATGTTTTCAAGGTTACTTCAGAGCCACATGTTCACACTGAGAGCCACAGATGGCTCGTGAGTCACAGTTTGCCAACCCCTGCCTTACACCACAAGGATTGCCCTGAATAGTGAACAGCAGCCTAAAGTGGGGACCACTGAATCTTGAGGGCCAATGGCCCCACTGCCTGTAGTCTTCCTCACCCACATCAGGGTGAGGGGTGCTGAACTGAAGACAGGACACTGTGGTCCCACCCTACAGAGAAAATCATCAGCCTCTCTTTAAGAGCAGGGCTTTTCAGTTGGGGAAGAACAGGAGTTGGGAGGCTCGCACCCCCGAGGGGGCACTACCAGACTCTGATTTGAAAATGGATCTCTAATATTTTTAAATCATTTTATTGGGGGCTCATACAACTCTTATCACAATCGATACATACATCAATTGTATGCAGACCACATTTGCACACTTGTTGCCATCATCATTCTCGAAACATCCTCCTACTGAAGCCTTTGGTATCAGTTCCCCATAGATCTATACTATTTTTGTTCTCATCGTTTAAGACACACGTTTAAGTTTAAGGTGGCTTTCTAGTCTATGGGGAGGGAAGACAAATACATGAGCATTGTGGATGTGTGTGTGGTGATGGTTAAGGTTGGGAAGTGCCATCTGGGATTCTACCTGCTAAACATCCCCCCCCCCACCTCCACCCCAGGCTTAGGGACTACCTCACCACACCAATGTCTGAGGTATAGTTTGGTGTGTTAATTCCAACTTCCCTGCACCTGCACTGTTTTGAACCAAATGCAGACCCCTAGGGGCACATCAGAAATGCCCTCCCCACTGCTTTGGAGATGTCCGAAGGGACCTCAGAGGAGCCACACGAAAGGGATTGAGAAACGAGCAGGCTCCCAGGGGGCTGCCTTGGGCCTTCAGGCATATGGTCATTAGCTCCTGCTACAGACCTGGGCCCCGGCATATCCTACCAGCAGGTTTGGGTGTACTGAGTGGGTATTGGAATGAAGCACATATGATTTGTGGCTGTTATTTTGCAGGGGACAGACAGGTATGGGGCAGGGGGGGTGAGGGTCCCAGAAATCCATTGCTCAATTCATTTCATCCATTCATTTCCTCAGTTCTCGGACCTTCTAGACTCTCTACAGTGGTCTCTTCTCCCCGACTTCTCCTTACAGAGAGGAGGAGGAATTTGTGGGAGGAGAAGTGGATTTGCACAACGACTTTATTAAAGAAAACAACACGCTGGGTCTCCGCCCCGGAAGAACACTGGCCGGGCTGCTGGGATTCAGCGGTCAATGTTACTTGGGAGAAACAGCTGTATTACAATCACACAGTCACCAACATCAACATGTAGAAACAAGCTGTAGAAAAAAATAATGTGGGCTGGCATCTCACCTCCTCCAGCGAAGTACGAGGAAGGGGAAATTAAACTCCCCATCAGCCTCCCCCAGGCAGATGTCTGGGAGGTTGAAGGCAGGCATGCCCCACTCTACTAATGCTGACACCCACTGTCTCTCCTCCAGCCCAGCTTGAAAATTCTTTGCTATGGCCACTGAGAACTTCAAGATAGGCTCTATGATTACGGGACTTATTACGAGGTTGATCAGCTACAAATGCTCAGAATGCAATTATTCAGCCATGCCCATAGGTAGCCTTTCTCTGGCTTTGGCCTCTCAGACACACAGTCCATTGGCCTCTGCCTTGCTCATGCCGAGTGGCAAAGCTCTTTTGGGGCCACCAATAAGTGCCCAAAGCACCCACCACTCAGCCATTAGCCCAAAGATGCTCCGAAGTCAATTAAGTGCCTGAAACCCTCACTCTACAAGCCAGCCTCTGCCCCAGAGCTCCCAGATTTCTTTGTTCTGTAGGCTGGGAAGTCTACCCCTCAATCACAGCCCAGGCTCATCTGAAGCCCCAGCTGTCTTCTGGATGAAGGAGGTTCAATCCACAGAGATCTCAGAGTTCAAAGGTCATACTCCACTCCTAACTTGTGTCTTGCTGATAGCAAAAGCACCAACTTCCCACTTCTAAGATGTCCCATGTCATGCCAGGTAGGATGGTGTGTTAGTCAGGGTTGACTAGAGAAACAAATTCATTAACATGCATATGTGTATAAGGAAGAGATTTATATACAAGAGCAATTAAACATTGAGAAAACATCCCAGCCCGGTCCAGTCTAAGATCATAAGTCCGATATTAGCCCACATGCCTGATACCAATCTATAATTCTCTTCAGACTCACAAAACACATGCAATGATGTCAAATGCAAAATGACACCAAGCCAGCGCATAGAAAGTCTTTGGATCCAGTGGTGGTGTCAGCATCTCAGTGCTGGCAGGAGTCTCCATGTGGCTTCTCTAGGTCCAGGTTCCTGGCCTCATCACGGTAGGTCCATGTGGCTTCTCCTTAGGGATGACTCACAGGGAGCCCGCCTCTTTAGTCAAGCGTCTCCCAGGAAGTGAACTGAGAGAGACAGTGTCTCTGTCTCCAAGAAGGAAGTGCCAGATTTCTCAGAATTCTCAGGAGAAGGTCATGCCCATACAGAGGTCTCACTGGCTTTCTCCAGATTGACAGACTAGACTCCATGCTACAGATGGCAATCACAGTGAACTCTGGGAACAATTCATCACAGCGGAGTGTGACATAATCTCATCAGTATTTCCCTCCACCTCCTTAGTCAGACTTAACGGGCTGAGTAACAAAGAGGATGGCTAGAAGACGATCATAGCATAGCAAATACCTCCCTGGCGTACACAAACAGAGAAATACAAAAAATGATTGTCACTTAGAGATCCAGAGAGACCCCTTTCACAGTCCCAAGGAGAGAAGCCCATCATGTGTTGACATCTCCGGGGGTGGGAGAACTGCTGGATTTAGAGAGTGGAGAGGAGTTTCTTCGACCGCCTCTCAGAACCTCTGGCATCAGAGTGCTGAGCACTGGCCATCCACCCACCCCAAGGACTGCCTACCTCCTCATTGCTCATTCAGCCCACAGCTGGCAGAGCCCACCTGGAGGAGAAGCTGGAATTGGGTCAGGAAGACGTTTCCGCGACTCCTGTTGTGCTCGCTGTTACTGCCAGGTACCGTCAAGTTGGTTTCAACTTATAGGGACCCCGCGCACCTCAGAACCAACCCTGTGGGTCCTGCCCCATCCTCCCGATTGTCCCTGTTGCTGCGGTCACTGTGTAAGTCCATCTCCTTGAAGGCCTGCCTCCTTTTTGCTGCCTTTCTAAGGTGATTGTGGCTAAACTTTGGCTCACGATCACACCGCAGACATGAATGGATCTGCTTGGGGACAATGCCTTACCCGCTAACCACTGGTTGCCTGCTCCTGATTCCCAGTTCAGGTGCCTCAGTTTCCCGACTTGAACCATAGCACTGTGATCAACCCCAGGACCTCTTAGCAACCACTGTTGGGTAAACAATGAGAGATTTGGCATGTCCTGAGGGAGGGCAGGGGTGTTCCAGCAGGTCCGAGTCACTGGGCCTATGAAATCCGAGGTCCTGGAGGCCGCTGGAGGAGGGAAGCACAATATCCCCTGCCAGACCAGTGTCAGAGGGGAACACACGGTGCACTCCGTGTCCCTGGCTTAGCAGTTCCCTCGGACATTGCCTTCCTTCCCTGCCAACACCTGGGGGTTTGCCCACTGGTAACATTTGGCTTGATTGTGGAGCTGAAGGCGACAGGCTCCCCTCTCAGATCCGCTTCAGCCAGAGCTACGTCAAGGCGGAGGGCTCCGGTCCAGTGTGGCCTGTGTGTGCCACTTGACCTGGCAACTGGTACCCCCTCCACAGGGGTCTGCACCCTTGAACTTTCATTCTGGACAGCTGGAGCTGTAATCCCAGTGCTACAGCGAATGGCTATGCATTGTCAGGGCTTACCTTTCCCATCGTTCTGGGACTCGGCTCCCATCTCTCTCACCTGGGGATTAGAAACACCGACAGAAGCAGGCCTGTCTGCCAGTGCACTCATTGCACCACACTGCAACATAGGTGCTTCCTTCACTGAGGGGAGGGTTCTTCCTTCCTGCTGGGCTATTCCTGCCTGGCAGGGCTTGGGCAGGCCAGGATGATCTGGGAGAAACTGGTTCCACCAACATCCTGTTCCTCAGTGGGTCACTTCTCACATGCCTTTACCTTGCCTTGGTTACAGCAGGGCTTCCAGAACCTTCTGCCTCTTTGGGTGCTCAGCTGTCAGGGACTCCTTCCGAGCTCATTCTCCACCGAAGGCCCTATTAGCATCCAAACTCAGTCTGCCATAATACATGCTTGGTAGTAACTGAGGCCCCAGGTTCTTCCCAGCCTCTCTGTCCATGCTCATGCATCTCTACTTCTAGGGCTCCCTGTGGCAGTCATGTGCTTATGTTAATTTCATGATTGAGATGTAGGGGTGGAGTCTAGCCTGTTAATCTGGAGATAGCCATTGAGTAGCCAATGAGGCCTCTGTGTGGGCATAGCTTTCTCCTGAGACTTCTGGAAAATCTCGCGATATTTCCCTCATGGACATGAGACGCTATCCATCCCCCCCCCCCCCCTCCAGTTAATCTCAGAGTTAGTCTCAGAGATGCCGAACTACGGACAAGACAAGACAAGACAAGATGACAGTGTCCGAATTGCTGCAGGAGCCGGAGGAGAAGCTACACGGCCTTACCCTGATGGAACCAGACCTTTGAAGCTGGAGAAGCCGCATGGAGACACCTGCCAGTGCTGAGTTACTTCTACTGCCACTTGATGAACCCTGAGCCCTAGAAGCGAGGAGCCATGAGGGGAACCCTGCCAGTGCCAGGACCCTGCACCCACTGGCCTGTGACTTCATGAGTTGGAAGGAGATGTTATAGACTGGTATCAGGCATATGGGCTGATATTGGACTTATGACTTTGTACTGGACTGGATTGGGTTGCTTTCTCTATGTCCCATTTCTCTTATATATAAACCATACCCTTATATCCTTATGCATGTCTCTGAATTGTTTCTCCAGTCTACCTGGACTAACACACTCCCCGAGCTGGATAGATGCTCGTCCAACCTGGGACCCTTGGCTCATTTGCTTAGAAGGACCGTGTTGGAAGAGAGGTGATACATTACCAAGACACACACACTCTCACTCCCTGACTTCTTTGTGGTTGTGAGGTGTCGTTGATTCCGGCCCAGCCCATAGAGACCCCATGTACAGCTGAGTGAAGCACTGCCCGGTCAGTCCTGCACCATCCTCACAACCGTTCTTCAGCCCGTCACTGCGTCCACTGTGTCGATTCGTCCTGCAAGGGCCTTCCTTCTCCCCCCTGCCCCTGGACTACAGCAGCCCTCTACCAAGAGCTTCATGGCACACTGCAGCCTTGTCCTTTTGGATCTGCTGCCTTTAGGTCTCCTTTAAGCCAGTGGTTTCACAGTGGATCCGCTGTGGTCCCTTGAGCAGTCCACTGAATCCACAGAGACATTCTCCAAAGCATCCGTTTGTGTTGTCCCATCCGTCAGGACATCTTGGGGCCATATTTGTGTATTGGAGCTTTGTTTTGTTCTGTTTCCATCTGCAGCTACTTCCTCGTGTGAAGCAGTGCTTTCCCCCTATCGAACAGCCAGACAACACAAAGCCCAGAAGTCAATCAAACACAGAGCGCTGGCTGGAGGCGAGGAACAAAATCCTAGATGTCTAATGTTGT
>PVJH01049482.1:0-10310 GCA_004026705.1 Nesogale talazaci | reverse complement strand
GTGGGAGGGGGAGGCCCAGCCTTGCTCCTGGAGAGTTGCTGCTGGATTTGAACCGCCAACTCAGAGGACTGCAGTCCCGCACACAACCACTACGCCACCGGGGCTCAGCCCAAGAAAAACTACTCTTGATAAACTCAAAAAAAATTGGTAAAAGACAATAATCTTGAGCATTGGCAGTTATGGTAGTCAGACCACTTTTTTTTTTGGTAATTAGACAATTTTATGTCAAGTCTAAGATGTATAAAAGTGTAAGAGCGGACTAGCCTGTGTGATCCGGAGGTGGCAAAGGAATCAGGGATCTGGCATCAAAGAACTAAAAATTGTTATTATAAATGAGGGGAAGTACAGATTGAGAACGAAAAGTCCATCAGTAGATGAAGCAGTATCCCCTTATAGAAGGGTCACAGGAAGGAGACAAGCCAGTCAAGCTACAGTGTAGCAAATATGAAATATGCAACTTTCCTCTAGTTCTTAAATGCTTCCTCCCCCTTACTATCATGATCCTAATTCTACCTTACAAATGTGACTAAACCAGAGCATGCACACTGGGGAGCTTAGGACAGATGATCCCCTCAGGACCAATGGTGGGAGTGGTGATACTGAGAGGGTGGAAGGAAGGTGGGGCAGAAAGGGGGAACCAATTGCAGGGATCAAATATAACCTCCTCCCTGGGGTATGGACAACAGGAAAGTGGGTAAAGGGGCACTTTGGACAGTGTGCAATATAACAAAATGATGATAATTTGTAAATTATTAAGGGTTCATGAGGAAGGGGGAAATATGAGGAGCCGATACCACAGGTCTAAGTAGGAGTATGTTTCAAGAATGATGGCAACAAATGTACAAATGTGGTCTGTATACAATAGATTTATGTATTGATCGCTATAAGAGTTGTATGAGCCCCCAATAAAAAGATTTTTTTTAAGTGTAAGCCGCGTGGAATCCAACCTATCAATCAGGTCACAGACTGATGCTTTCCTCTTGGTGGGGGGGGGGGGTCCTTCTTATACAAAGGACCGTGAGAACCTCTCCCCCTCTCTACCATTCCCCTTCTGCTTACTGGGACTAGGCCACTGACCCTAAAAGTTGCTAAAGCCCTGCCATGTTTCCCCCGAGGTTGGATCCACACAACTCTGCACCCACAACCTATGACCTTCCTGCAGCCTGGGTCATGGCCTGTGGCTACATCAGTCTGAAGAGGAACTTAGACTTAAGTTGGAATGGGCCTTCTTGATATGCAAGTACTTCTTAGTGTATAAAGTTCTTCCTTATACATAGATGAGTGTCACTGGATTTGCTTCTCTAGTCAACCCGGTCTAACACAGTAGTATAAACAATCTCCCAATGGCCTTAAATTCCACAACTGGACTTAGATTAATGCAAATCTTACTTAAACAGAATTCACAGTTTCTTGAGGGAAGAGAGGCATACAAAAGCTAACTCATCCAATTACATCATGTTCTAGACTACAAATATAAAGATGTGAATGTCTAGAAATGCCTTGAGGTATATAATTATTGAAGCTAATTAGTATCCTCAATATCAAGCATGTACAGCAATGCTGCTCACATGACTGGTGGGGGAAAGCTAAGAGAAGAGATAAAAAAAGATAATTTTTTTCTTAAATGCAGTGTTAACTATTTGAGTAACAAGAAAACAAGATTCTGAACTTACATAATATAAAATTACAAAGGTAAGCTGGGGGTTCCGGCTCATATACGGATGAATTTATTCCAAACAAAACATATTTAAACACGACTGCAGTCAGTAGATCGCTGCAAACATGTTTTCTCAATAATACATTTGTTTTCATCTTATTAGGGTGCCTTCAGAAAAGAGGTCCAATGGAAACAATGGCTTCTGAGGGGATGTGCTGGCTCTATTAAATTCAATGCAGAAAGATCACTGCAGAAGATGGCTTGGTTTGTTTGTTTATTTTTGAGACTCCAAAGAGGCTCAGAGGCCACTGGATGATCACAGGACTTATAAGGAAGAAGTTCTAAGAAAATTAAAAATTGCACCGGTGGGAAAAATACTAGCTAAGTTGTACCACGAAAATTTTCTCCATCACCACACCTGGTTCATTCCTCTACAGCAGCAAGAACTGTCCTACAAGAATTTTATTGGGAAACTTTAATCCATTCACCTTATAGCTTTGCCTTTACCCTTTCAGACTCTTTTGGTCCCCAAACTCAAAAAAAGAAAAAAGAAGGAAAGTAATGCAACACACTGCCATCAAGTCAGTTTCAACTCAGCAATCCTTTAGGGCAGGGTAGAACTGCCCGTGGGTTTCCGAAACTGTCATAACTCTTTCTGGGAGTAGAGCGCCTCATCTTCCTCCGGTGGAGCAGCGGGTGGTTTTGAATTACTGACCGTGTAGTCAGCAGCCCACTGCATAGTTCACTATACTACCAGGGATCCATAGTGATGAAATACCACCTGCAGAAGTACCAACTGAGAAGGATCACAAGGTCCTAGGACCGAGGAGGAGCAAAAGTGGAACAAACCCCCAATTATTAAAATGCCCAGACTTACTGATTGCATGGAGAATGGGGCAACCTCAGTGACTTTGGTCCTTCATCACTTTTCACTCATCTCCATGGCTCAAATGTCACCCAAACAATAGGTCTGCATAGTCAACAATAACACTAGGGAGGGCTATGCTCCCTAGAATAACCAACCATTCTAAACCATTTGCCCAAGAACAAAGTTCAGAAAAAAATAAGAAAAGAAGAGGAATATAAATGGGAACACAAGGAAAGAGGGTAAGTAATGTTTACACTGTGGGCTAGCAATCAGTAACATAAGTTAAAATGTGCATGAATTGTTGAATGGAAAGCAATTTGCTCTGTAAGCCTTTACCCAGTTCAAAATAAAAAACTTTTAACATGAGTGCATATGAGGGAAAAGAGCTCTGCTGATCGGAGTTTTCATTGTATGCATTTATTGCCATTAGGCAAGCATCTATCACTCATTCTGAGTTAGTACACCTAGTGGCATCACCTGGGAAGGTTCTCTCTGGCCCAGTGAATTTTTTTGTAAAAGCAGTTTCAGTTGAACCTCGTTTTTTGTGTGTGTGATGACCAATTTAAAAGAACAGCGTGTTACTGTGAAATTTCATTTCCTAGTCAGGAAAAAAATGTCACAGAAACTATTGTGATGTTGAACACGGCTTACAATGACAGCGTTATGGGAAACACTCGCATATATGAGCAGTTTTCTCCTTTCAAAAATGGTAAAATGTCGATTGATGACCAGCTGCCCCAACCCCAATTACATGGACAACCTCCCTCCCCTCAGAAGAATTCAAGTCAGAGAACAACACAGAAACTACAGCTCAGCGAGAGGGGCACATCTGCTAAGAGCACATAGCAAACGAAGAGGGAAAGAGAGAGTGAAACACATCTTGGCCCACCAAGTCCAGAACAGCCAATGCACAGAAAAGAGCACAGGGCCAGTCCCCCACAAAGCACAACGTCCCTCACTGACCCACAGCACTATGAGGGCCAACACTGGGGGCCCAGTGTGGTAATTGTGCCTGATCTGACTCCATCACACCCGGGTGAGACACTAAGAGTGTGCGCAGGGCAACAAAAAGAGCAACGCAATGGAGTCCCCAGGGAACACCAAAAATAGACTTTGGAGCCAGAGCAAGGCACTCCAACAGGCTCAACAGGAAAACACTCCTAAAGGTCAACAAACAGACCTGGAACTATTTAAGGGCTTTTGTTGTTGTTGTTTTCTCTTTATTTTGCTACGTTTTGTTTTTGTGTTTATTATTGTCTCTGCATGGTTATCTAGATAAGATAGGTGAGCTAAACAATCCGAAGGAGAAAACAATGGGAAATACGGTTTTGAGATAGAGGGGAGAGGACACTGCAGAGGAGGAGGTGGGGGAGACAGAAGTAGCCGTTAACAAACCTAGTGGAAAAGGGAACAAGCGATTTAAAACTAATGGCTAGGAGGGCATAGGAAGCCTGATAGGCTTTGATCAAAGGCAAAGTAACCAAGAGGAATTACTGAAACCTGAATGAAGGTCGAGCATGATGGCGGGGCAGAGAAAAGTAAAAGTAAAGAGAGGAAAGAGTGAAAGAACACAGAAGAGGAGGTGCTGTTGGTCACCTGAAAATGTTTTCAGGAATGAAATCACAGATGTTAAAACTGTATTAGGTGTAATGCAGAGCTCTTTGAAGATGATAAGGTTGTTTTGTAAAAACAACATCCCAGGCTGAGCCCTGGTGGCGTAGTGCTTGTGCGCAAGACTGCGGCCCACTGGGATGGAGGTTCGATTCCAGCTCCACGGAGCAAAGTCTGGGCCTCCTACTCCTACCACCTGAGGGCAGTGATGCCTAAAAAAAAAAAAGAAAAAAAAAACATCCCCTTACAGAAGGGTGCAACATAGCAATGATGAAACAAATAACTTTCCTCTAATGCTTCCACCCCCGGACCCCCCACTTATCATGATGCCAATTCTACTTTACAAATCCGGCTAGACCAGCGGTGTACACTAGTACAGATAGGAACTGGAAACACGGGGAATCCAGGGCAGATGAAGTCCTCAAGACCAGTGACGATACCAGGAGGGTGGTGGGAAGGTGGGGTAGAAAGGGGGAACCAATTAAAGGTTCTACATATAACCTCCTCCCTGGAGTATGGACAACAGGGAAGTGGGTGAAGGGAAACTTCGGACAGTGTAGTAATAATTTATAAATTATCACGGGTTCATGAGGGTGGAGGGAGCGGGAAGGAGGAGAAAAAAGGAGCTGATACCAAGGGCTTACGTAGAAAGCAAATCTTTTGAGAATGATGATGGCAACAAATGTACAAATGTGCTTGACATACAATGGATGGATGAATGGATTGTGATGAGTTGTATAAGCTCCCAATATAATAATTTAAAAAAATAAAATGATGTATATGTATAAATATCCTTGATACAATTGATGTGTGGATAGTTCTAAGAGCTGTAGGAGCCCCCAATAAAGTGATCTTAAAAAAGGAGGAAGCAGTTTGGAAAGAAAACAAGAGAGCTCTATTTTATTCATGGTGTGAATAGGCCAATGGACTGACAAAAATCCAAGTGTCCAACAGGCGGTTACATCTGTAGATATCTACGTCATCCAACTGTGAGAGATGAAGCTATGGTGAAGAGTGACAGACAACAGTGAAAAAAAACTAGAGTGTAAACAGAGGCCTCAGACACACCAACATTTAAGCGATAAAGAAAAAGATGTTATCAGAGGAGATAAAAGTAATTAACAGCATATCACTAGTTGTTAATTAAAGGGATAAAACTGGTCAGGGTTTTGAAGAAAAATAGAAGCTAGAGAAAAAGTCAATCCACTGATGGTAATGATGGGGAGAAACTAAAATGGATAAATAAAAGTCATTCACTCTAAGATCTAAAATTTTAGCCATGCATCTCAATCTCATTTCATTTTTTTAAAAAATTAAAGCTATCTCTAAACCAATACCTAACAAGAGAATAATTTCAGGTTCATTTCTTTTGCCTTCTTTGCTCATTCTCTGGTGGAAATGCAAGCAAAGGGGAAAAATTACCTAAAGGACTGCAACTGGAAAGAAAAAGTTACACACCAACCATTAGAGCCAGTGATGATGAAATTCTACCAATGCCTTCCTGAAATTGACCAAACATGCGATCAGAGGCACTGGTAATTATCGGTGACTGCAATACAAAAGCTGGAAATAATGAAGAAGGAAGAGTATAAGGAAGTAAGGTATTAATAACAGAAGCAGAATAGGGATCACACGTTTGAATTTTCAAAGACCAAGGACTTCTCCATTGCAAATGCCTTTTTTCAGCAGAGTTCAGTAACTACACACATGAACTTCTCCAGATGGAAAACATAGAAATCAAACTGACTATATCTGTAGGAAGAAACAACAAACAACAAAGAATCTCATTATCAGAAGCTAAAATCAGACCAGGGTCTGGCTACAGAAAGGGCCATCAATTGCACCTATGTAACCTCAGGTTGAAACTGAAGAAAATGAAAATAAATGCACATGAACCAAAATAGGACCTTAAGCGTATGTTACCTGGATTTGTAAAACACCTCAAGAATAGATTTAATGCAATGAACCCTAATGACTAATGAACATTAGTGACACTAATGATGAGCTGTGAGAGGACACCAAGAACATCACACATGGAGAAAACAGAAGATCATTTAAAGGACAGAAAATAAAGAGAAGATCAAAGTAGATGTCAGAGGAAACGCTGAAACTTGCTCTTAGTCATAAGAAATACTGAACTAGGGGCTAAGCCCCGGTGGCATAGTGGTTGAGTGTGGGACTACGGCCCAGTGGCTTGGCAGTTCAAATTCTGCAGCAGCTCTCTAGGAGCAAGGCTGGGCTTCCCACTCCCACCAGAGGGCAATGATGCCCCCCCCCAAAAAAAAGAAATACTGAACTAAAAGAACTGAACAGAAAATTTCAAATGGCAGCTAGAGAAAACAAAGTAAAATATTATAATGAAATGTTCCAACACCTAGAATCGGAAAACCATAAAGGAAGAACACTCAGTTTATCTTAAACTGAAAGAACTCAAGAAAATAATTTAAGCCTTAACTTGCAATAATGAAAGATTCTAGTAACAAAATACTGAATTTAGCAGGAAGCATCAAAGGAAGAAACAATACAAAGAGTCTTGAGACCAAAAACACTCAGTCGGCATTCCATCATTTCAAGAGGTGCCATATGAGCAATAGCCAATGGAAGAAAGAAGTTCACGTTACACTGGAAACCTTATTCTGCAAACCACTCCAGGAACTAATGGGACACCAATTGAAATGTTTCAACAAGTTGATGAAGCACTTAAGATACTCGCTAAGTCTATGAAAAGAAATCTGGAAGACAGTTATTTGGCCAACTGACTGTAAGAGACTCATATCTGTATCAATTTCAAATCAAGGTAACCAAACCAAATGTGAAAATTAACAACATCGTTAATATCACGCACAAATGAAATTTTGCTTACAATCATCCAAAAGTTGCAATAGTAAAATAAAGAAATAAAACAAAAAAAGCTGCAGTAGCATATTGACAGGGAGCTGGCAGATTCAGAAAAGGAGATGCAACAGCAACAGGACATCACTCCTGATGTCAGATGGGTCTCGGCTCAAAGCAAGAACACCAGAAAGATGCTTATTTTGTGTGTCAATGGACTTGTGTGGATCAGAATCAAACTACGGGAAGCTTTGAGAAGAATGGGAATTCCAGAATACTTAATTGTGTTCATGCACAGAATCATGTATATGGATCAAGAGACAGTTGTTTGAACAAAATAAGGGGATAGTGTATGGTTTAAAATTTTAAAGAGGGCTGAGCCCCGGTGGTGTAGTGGTTGTGTGCGGGACTGCGGCCCACTGGGATGGAGGTTCGATTCCAGCTCCACGGAGCAAAGGCAGGGCCTCCTACACCCACCACCTGAGGACAGTGATGTCAAAAAAAATTTTTTTTAAAGAGTATGTTTCAGATATATATCTCACCATACTTAGTCAAGCTATATGCTGAGTGTGTTAGTCTGGATTGATGAGAGAAACAAATTCATGGACACTTATACTCTTTATATCAAAGAGTAATTGTAGATTTAAAAAAAATCTCAGCCCAGTCCACATCAAGATCCTAAGTCTGATATTAGCCCAAATGTCTAATAAATTCCTCTTCAGTATATAAATTCTTTTTTAGACTCACACAACACAAGCAATGACACCAGAGGCAAGAATGTCACAAGGCAGCGAGTAGAAAGTCTTGTGGATCCAGTGGCGGTGGAAGCATCTTAGTGCTGTTATGGGTCTCCACGTGGCTCCTCCAACTGTAGATCACTGGCTCCATCAGCAAAGCTCCATGTGACTTATCGGCAGCAAGACAAAGTAGAGAGTTTGTGTATCCTCCCTCCACGGAGGAAAACAGGAGTTCCGAGACTCCTCAGTAGAAGGCCATACCCCACACAGAGCCTTCGTTGGCTATGACCTGATTCACAGTCAAAACTCCATCCCTTCACTCAAGTTCACAATAGGTTATGTAATTGCCACACTAAGGAAACAATCGGAAAAGCTGAATTACATAAAGAAGATGGGGCATCAAGATTGGAGGAAGGCTTTTAACAAACCTATTAAATACAGATGACACAACTTTGATTTCTGAAAGTAAGGAAGACTTACAGCACTCACTGGCTGGAGATCAAAGATTGCAGCCTTTAGGATGAATTGCAAGCTAGTGTAAGGAACTCCAGTACTGTCACATTTGCCCAAAAGGTAACATTATGATGAGTGGAGAAAAGGTTAAAGTTGCCAAGGATTTCATCTTGCTTGGATCTGCAATCAAGGCTCTAGGAAGCAGCAGTCCAAGATCAAAGGACATTGGATATATCTGCTGTACAAGACCTCTTTAAAGAGCTAAAAATCAAGGCTGCTACTTTAATCAGGTGTGCCTGACTCAAGCTATGGTATTTTCAATTGCCTTATATGCAAAAATAAGGAATGTGAAAAATAATAGATGCATTTGATTTATGGCACTGGTGAAGAATATTGAAAGTACCATACACTGCCAAAATAACAGAAAAACCTGGCTTGGAAGAAGTAGAGCCGGAATGCTCCTTATAGGGAAGGAGGGGGAGACTTCATCTCCCATCCCTAGGCATATTATATTGTCCCTGGAGAAGGACCCCATGTTTGGTGAAGTAGAGCGGCCAGTGAAAGAGAACGACCCCTGCGGAGATGGACTGCACAGTGGCTGTAACAATAGGCTTACCCACACGAACAATGAGGTGGCTGATGCAGGATCAGGCAGGGTTCTTCAACTGTACAACGGACTCAACAGTAAGTTTCTAACAACAACAGCCTTTCAAATATAGAAGTTGTGATTTTATAAATGTATATATATAAAATCATTCTTCTGTAGAAAGAATTAAGAGAATAATAATGGAGAAAGCTTATGAAAACGCACAGAATTTAAGCTGAGATCCAAAAAGAACTGTGAACAAGAACGGATATAATACCCAAGCTGTCACTAAGAGCTTCTCACACCATCATACTGCACTCGGGTGACTGGCCTATTTCTAGCTCTAAGCCTAAATCTGATTGATTTGCAAACTTCTGAAAACAGCTGGGCATCAATAGGAACTGAACAGCATCCGAGATCTCTTTTGAGATGTAATTTTCCATTTTAAATAACTTAGAAAAGGAATTAATTAGCTATAAATAGTTAATAACAATGGGCATGCCTAATAAGAATATTATGGATTAAAAAATGTTATGGCATGCAGAAAAAGGAATTTGACTCTGGTTCACATAGGTGACAGGGATCATATTGACCGTACTCTGCTGGGAGAAGCAATGAAAAATCAAACCAAAATGTATCAAACAGTAGACTGATTCCTGACAGATGAGTCCTACTATTCTACAAGCATTATACTGAGAGAGGGTTTCCTAGACCTACCATCATCAGAAGGGGAAGCTTCGGAGCCGAGGGGGGGCGGGGGAGGGTAGTGAAGGACCAGTCTGACCCCAGAAGGCTTTCTGAGTGGAAAGGCTGGGGCTGGCAGTCTGAGAAAGTCAAGAGACTAGAGTTCACAAAGCAAAGAAATTTAGAGTATAGTTTAGAAGAAAATATTTTTAAGCCATTTAAATGGCATAGAACTTGTAGTCAGACTATATGGAGATCTCGCAAAACTCACCAATAAAGAAAGAAATGCTCAGAAAATACCGAGGCATAAACAGACATTTCACCAAAGTGGATACAAAAATGACAAATGAAAAACTGCTCAAAAACTCATTAGCCATTAGGGGAATGCAAAATAAAACTACAAGGAGATCTCACAAACCATCTTACATTATAACTGCAATTAGAAACGGCAACATCAAGTGTTAATGAGCATGTGAAGAAACTAGATCACGCACACATTGCTATGGGAACGTCAAACGGTGCAATGCACATGGCAGTTTCTTACCACCCAGAAATTACCCTCGTGAATATTCTGGAAATTTAATGATTACACCAAAACCTTTACAAGAAGATTCATAGCAGCTTTATCCATAATAGCCCTAAACTGGAACCAATATATTTAACAGCCATTTAGGGGGCAAAGAATTAAAAAAACATTCTAGAGAGTGCAATAACTTGGGTAAACCTCAAAGAAGTTATGCTAAATGGGGCTGAGCCCCAGTGGCGTAGTTGTTGTGCACGGGACTGCAGGCCACTGGGTTGGAGGTTCAAATCCAGCAGCAGCTCTCCAGGAGCAAGGATGGGCCTCCTACTCCCACCACCAGAGGGCAGTGATACCCCCCC